>JAJEKB010018566.1:0-70369 GCA_022393335.1 Macrotrachela quadricornifera
TGATGTACAATTTACAATGAACTGATTCATAAAAAAACAATCTTTTTATTTTGAAAAGAAACGTTTTATGTACAATATCTTTTTCATGTATAAATATCCTTGTTATTCTAAAAATTTGGTGAACATAGATCTTTCTACATAGATTTGTAGATTACCATTTTTTTATCGAAAAAAATGACGTCAAATCCTTTACAAAAGTGTCTGTTTTGGCTGATATAGATATTTTTCATCAATGAATGTTCAGGTTTATTTTTTTTATCGAAAGGTGCGCCACGAAATCATTTACAAAAGTGTATATTTGAGTTCATTTAATAATCTTTATTGTTAGTTGAACAGTCAGATGTATTCGCTAACACATATTCTCTTCATTTTGCACTAGTGCAGAGTAAAGAAAAATATTTTTTCAGAAAGAAGAGCAAAGTATTCGATTTTTGCATAAAATTAGCTTTTCTCACGATTTTTATAATCAAAATGTTTTGGAATATATTGAAAAAGTGCAACATGAAAACCTGCACTTAATGAAAAAATCGAAGGCTTTTTCCCCATCCAAAAGAAAAGAGTATTTCAACATTTTGAAAGATTTTCCAAGCAGTTTTTTGAATTATTTATTTCAGAAAAATGGTTTAAAGAATTTCTAATATATACAGTTTTGTAGAATTTGACGAGCTCAATCAAAGTATGTAGAAGTATCCTAGCAAAGATGTTTATTCCGTTTTCGAATTATTAGCACTTTAATTTTCTATGCCAGTATAGTGAAAAATTTCTGAAAAGCTATGGAGTTCGACATTGAATAGTTGTGATTACTCTTAGTATTTAGCGTTGAGAGGCTCCGGTTTTGATGCGCTTTCGTTTAGTGTAAAATTTATTATGGTGCCTATTTGAAATCATAGAGTTACCTCTCTAAAAAAATATTTTTATTCGCTCTGGGCTAGTACAAATGAAGAGAATATGTGTTAGCGAATGTATCAGACTGTTCAACTATCAATCAAAATTATTAAATAAACTCAAATATCTTGTTTTGTAGACAATTTCACAATGCATCTTTTGATTAAAAAAATAAGGCTGAAGAAATGAAGAATTACTTTATGTATGAGCATAATATTAAATGGCCGATATTAATGTTCTACAAGATATAACTCCGTAGAGTATTCTTATCATATTGTCATCAATATCTGTAATATTAAGGCACTATAATTACAGAATTATTTGTACAATATCTTTCATCTATATACTTAATTAATTAATTTTTCATTCATTTTAGAATTTGAGTATCTATCTTAATATATTAGTTGATAAGTCTATGAACATGTTTCATTTATGTACGTTAATAGATTCAACAACTATTAATGTATATTTAGTTAATACAACGATTAATTTTTCTAAATGTAATCTTTCGAAAGTCAATTGAAAAGTTTACAGTTTGCGGTCACAGTATGCAATGTTGTGGTAATGAACTACAAAATAGACTACCTTTATTGATTTTCGCAATACAACTTGACTTTATTTTCTACTTATTTAATAGAGAGAAATCATGGAAAGGAAACTTTTATATGTTGTAATTTTATCAATGCATGATAATTAGCTGATGAAACAAAAATAAACTTAATTGTAAAATATTACTTTGCTTTATTTTATTTTTCAGTTAAAGTAGAGATAAATTGTCAGTACTAAATCGAAAGATTTGATTATAAATAAAAAAGTAAAATCCGTTGTATCAAATTTGATTTGTACAACTATTATCTATAATTGAATCTGCACTATAGGATACACTGTCAACAGAACTTAACTATATCTGAAACAAAACCATAAGGCACAAAGATAAATATCACTAGTATAATACATGTTAAAGAATATTATTGATGTGGCCAAGTTATACAGAAGGCTCATGAAAATAAGTTACGCTCGATTCAAATGGTCTAAAACGAGTTCGCACTATGGTATATTGGCAGTCATAAATTCATCTTAGTCTATATCTACAGTAACTGATCTACAAAATGTGCCGGCTGTATCAATAAGTGAAAGGATTAGCTTCGATATTGTCGCTCATTGTCAATAAACAAATTGTTTTTGTATACTTATTGACTTGAAAAAAAGTGTCATCTATCAAACGAAATTGTTGTTGTTTCTGATTCGATCTCATTTTTCTATTTATTTTACTCTTTACTCCAATTTTGTTCTTCTATATCTTCCCATATCCGTTATTTGGCTTTTTTTTCTTATTTTATTTTATTTTTCGTTCTTCGTTACATCGAGATAAGAAGTATATAAGCAGAGAATTTTTTTACTTCGTCTTTCTTTGAAGATATTTTTTTTTGTAAGAATTGTATTGCACAATCATTTGAAAAAAAAAACAGAAAAATTAAGTATGACAGATGGAATATCTAGACGTATTATTAACGAGATACAAAAATTACAAGCATCAGCAACTAATACTGATCCATCATCGGTGAAGTTTCTTCTTGATAAATCACCATTGGATGATCAATCTGGTGGTGCAGGTAGTGCATCATCCAAAATAATTCTCGGAAGAATATTACCTAATTCAAACATTTATAATCAAGCGGCTTTTCAAATAGAAATTAAATTATTACCAGAATATCCATTCAAACCACCTGAAATTCGTTTTATAACATATATTTATCATCCAAGTGTTGATAAAGACGGAAAAATATGTGTTGATACAATTAATGCAGCTGAACAGTATAAAGCAACAACACCATTAATTGATATCGTTAAAGCTATTGTTGATCTTATTGATAATCCACAAATTTCTCATGCTCTTAATGCTGGTAAATATTTATTTTGTTGTTAAAGAAAATGTTTCTTTTTATTATCATTTTATAGAAATTGGTGCTGAATACGTATCAAATAGAGCTGAATTTGATCGTAAAGCATTAGAATCAGTTAAACAACATGGTTTACCACGACATTAAACTATTTGGTATTTTTTTTTATTTTTCACAAACTTATTATTTGTTTTTCATTGATTACTATTGGTTGCTTTTAATACATGGGTGTAAATATTATCTCTTTATCAGTTTCTTTCTTTTTTTAAAATATAACCAGACAAGACGTAAATAATGTGTTATCTTTAGTAGAAAAATAAAAAAAGAAGGAACCATAAATTTCAAACGTGTAGATTTCAAGAAACAATAATAGTTATCATGAGCGTTCAAGGATTTACTAAAGATTATTATGCACATTAAACAACTGGGATCATAAAACTACCAGAGACTTTGCATGATTGTATAGATTTTAGAAGGTTTCACAAGTCTTCAAGAATAAGACTTCGCTGCTTCTTCCATAGAAACTATATTTCGTGAAAAACCCACTCTTGCCAGGTTTCTGAAGTGGAGAATACGATAGTAATGCCGATCTTCAAATTTTCTACTATTAATGGCGGGACCATCAAAATTTTGTATAGGAAACTCAATCCTATTTACAGCTAGAAACGTCGTCTCGTCTCTGAAAGAGTCTCAAAGATGTCTGGAGAGGATTGGGATTTCTCCAACTATCGTTGGATCCATCACTATTGATCTAGTATGTCATCTGATTAAAGCAATTACTATTTCAATCCGATTAAATCTACTATAAAAATTAACAAATTCAACAAGATATAACGACAGTTGATAGTCATTAGTGAATTAAGTTTTTCATCGAAAACAGTATCTCGATCAAGCTTCAATAAAAATATGATATTCGTAATAAGCATGACAAGCTCTATGCGATGATATACAAAACGTTTAAATCGCGGATAAAATATTTTTCGATTCTTGAAGGATACTCCAGGTATAGAATTTGTGGAATCAGATTTCAAAGTTTTAATCCCGCAAAAATGTCAAAGGGACACTTTTATAAATATAGTATGTATTTAAATTATAGAGGTTAAGAATCTGTAAGACGAGTTCGAGTTTATAATAAGTGTATAGCTTCCTGTACCAGGAACTATTACATCTCCCATATATCTAATAGGTTTTTGTAGATGCTAACGCGAACTTTGAGGATAAAAACGACTGATACATGTCTTTAAAAGTCAAAATAATCAATTCAGACAAACTTACACCGAATAAAAAAACACAACTTTCTACGAAGAAAATGCAACAGTGTTACGTTTGTTTTATGCTTTTCTTACACGAATAAAAATAATTAGAAAAATTTCACAGGAAATTTGAACTTAAACAACAGCATTTTAATTTTAAGATCGTTTTTTCTATAGCAATGTTACACGATGGAAAAGCCTTTGTAGAAGCTCAAAACTTCAACCGAAATATTTTATTTTTATAACATAAATAGAGTGTGACAAGATGTGTGGAATATCGCTTGAACGATCTTTCTAGCTCAAAGTTTTCGAGATAATTCAAGAAAAGTGTATGAAAAATGGAACAATGTTATCATTGGACAGGTCAAATTTGATTGTGGTACCACTGAAAGTTATATTTAAAAAAAATGTTAAGATACAGTTTGAGACGTAAAATATAAAATCGCACGTATTCTATTATTTTATTTTACAATAAAAATGAGATAAAAAACAGTAGTTCTACTAACTCTCCTTTATAGAATCGATTTTTCATTTTCTTTTTATTTCCACTTTAAGCAAGAAAATTAAAGAATGATGTCGTAACTTATTCCGCTTCTTACTCTCTCGTCCACACCAAAGTTGAATCATTCCTTTGTGGAATACAAGGTATTCAGAGCAAAGAGTTATAGTTTAAATGAGATATTACAAAAGAAAAAGAAAATAAACAAACTTCATTAACCATTTTCTCATAATTTCTACATTTTTGATAAACACTTAGGAAGTGGAGTAATATCTATACTTTTGAAACTTTTTAAGCAAAATCTACAAATTCTATGAATTGAATTATTTTTAAACATTTAAAAGCGAAACATAAATTTTCAAAATTTGAGTGGATAGATGTAAAAAAATAAGGCACAACTATCAACATTGGTAGATTGATTGTTCTAGCATAGCGAATTACATAGGAAAGTGTAAGATTGATGTACGAATACTATTGTTTTCCTATAACATTTTTCTTAAACTTGTCAGCAATCCCTGATTCTCGGACATACGATTATTCTCAATATAAGACTATACTTGAACACAAGTTCATTGAATCTATTAGAAGGCCATATACTAATTGATTATTTAATTAAAAAAAGTATAGGATCTTTTGGAATATATTAATCAATAATTAGTTAAATATTACTGTACTTCAACTGCTTTTTGAAATACTCATTCATATTACACAACACAACATATTTTTATTTAAAAATAGTAGATTTTCAGTCCATACTACTCAAAAACCATTAATAAAAGCTATTGGTCATGGTCTTTGATAGTTCTATGGTTATGTATATCACAGTCTGTGGGAGGAGAGAGTGCAAATTTCTACCTCTATACACATCAACATTCCGTTTAGATCGTATTTCATGAAAATATAGAAATTTCTCAAAATATCTGCCGTTCTATTAAAATTTAAAAGAATCATTGAAACTTAACTGTGACAAGCTTTGTGTTCGGCATATTTAGTTCCATGATGATTTCTGGAATTGTTGATTTACTTCCAACTATTATATACAAGTATTTATTGCTAAAAACACGTCAATAGATGAAAGTTAGCTAAAGTTAAAGTGCTTAAAATACTTATCATAAGAAAATTCTATTTTTCTTTGGTCTCATTTGTTTTGCAATGTACATCATCGATTCCATGAACTATGGAAACTCACATTGCAATGAAAGAAATTTGTGGACACTGATATAATAATACTGAGTCTCAACTCGATCAAATCAATCAATACACCATATCGTATAAATCTAAATAAATAGTTGAATAATATACGCGCGACGCATTTGTTCATTGGTGAGTTTCTTGATCTACTATTCACTTAACATCTAAACTTTCGTGAACTTGGAACATCATCTTTGCTCATTCTGTACCGGTTTCAACATATGTATATTGATAAACTAAGAAAGATTACTGATAAGATAGAAGATGCGCAATTGAACAGGCAATTATTGATTTAGAATCGATTTTCTACAAGATTTTCATTGATGTAAATATACTAGCTGCACGATCTAGTATTGATGCCCTAGTTAATAGACATGGTTTCACATACGCGATCGATAAAATACAATTTCTCTGAGCATGCAAGTGTCTTCTACAAAGAAAAAATGTCTTTGAACATACTATAATTAAGTATTTACAATTTCAACTTCACACTTTCGAGATTATTTTTCCAAAGTTGTCGGCAAGGATGATTTTCAGGTAATGTATGCTGTCCAATATCAACAGCACGTTGATAAAACAAAAGTGCTTGTGTGTAATCGCCCATATTGTCATACACTAGTCCAATATTGTTATAGGAAGTAGCCAAATCTGGATGATTCGAAGGAAGAGCTTTTTCACGAATTTCCAATGCTGTTTTATGAGATAAAAGAGCTTTCTCATATGCACCCATATTGTCACATACTAAACCCATGTTATTGTAACAAGTAGCTAAATGAGGATGATTCGAACGGAGACTTTTTTGAAAGATTTCTAGTGCTTTTTCATGATATAAAAGGGCTTTTGAATAGTTACCGATGTTGTCATACACCAAACCGATATTAGTGTAAGAAATGGCCAAATCAGGATTATCTGGAAGGAGAAGTTTTTCAGAGATTTCTAAATCTTTTTCATAATACCAAAGTGCTTTTGTGTAATCACCCATGTTGTCATATACCAAACCGATGTTGCTATAAGATGTAGCCAAATGAATATTATTCGAAGGAAGTACTTCTTGTCGAATTTGAAGTGATTTTTCATGGAATGAAAGAGCTTTTGAATAGTCACCTAGATTATCATACACCAAACCAATGTTGTTATAACAAATGGCTAAATCAGGATGATTTGAAGGATGAATTTTCTTTTGAATTTCAAGTGCTTCTTCGTAATATAAAAGTGCTTTCAAATATTCACCCATTTTGGAATACATTCCTCCAATGTTGTTGCAAGATACAACTAAACTTGGATGGCTCGCAGAAAGAGTTTTACGGATAATCTCAAGTGATTTTTCATAATTTGTTAGTGCTTCCACATAATTACCCATTCTGGAATACGTTCTGCCAATGTCATTGTAGGATAAAATCAAATCAGGATGATCTGGAGGAAAAGATTTTTGTCTAATGTGAAGTGCTTTTTCATAAGATGAAAATGCTTTCAAATGCTCCTCCATCTTATCATATACTGCACCAATATTGCTGTAAGAAGTAGCTAAATCAGGATGATTTGGTACAAGAACATCCTGTCGAATTTCAAGTGCCTTTTCACAATACGAAAGCGCGTTTGAATATTCGCCCATACTGTGATACACCAAACCCATATTGCTATAAGACATAGCCAATTGACTATAATTTGATGAAGGGATTTTTGTCAAGATTTCAATTGCTTTTTCAAGAGATGAAAGTGCTTTTGAATAGTTACCCATTTTCTCATACACTAGACCTATGTTATTGTAAGAACATGACAAATCAGGATGATCTGAAGTAAACATGTGTTGTCGAATCTCAAGAGCTTTTTCATAAAATGAAAGTGCTTCTAAATATTCATTCATGTTACAATAGATCCATCCAATATTGTCATAAGAAATAGCTAAATCTGAAGAGTTTGAAGAAAAAGTATTTTGTTTGATTTCGAGTGCTTTTTTAGAATATGAGAGTGCTTTGGAATGTTCGTTCATCTTACCATACATCAGTCCAATACTATTGTAAGAAGTAGCTAAATCAGGATGGTTTGACGGAAGAGTAATTTGCTGGATTTCAAGCGCCTTTTCATAGTAAATTAGTGCTTTCGTATAGTCACCCATATTATCATACACTAAGCCAATGTTGTTGTAAATTTCCAAGAAATCAGAGTGATTCAGAGGAAGACTCTGTTGCCGAATTTCAAGTACTTTCTCATAATACGAAAGTGCTTTCAAATGCTCTCCCATATTGCCATAGATCGATCCAATGCTGTTATAAGAATTAGCCAAATCAACGTGATTAGGTGGAAGATTATTTTGTAGAATTTCAAGTTCTTTTTCATAATACAAAAGTGTTTTGCAATATTCTCCGATAATGTCATAGATAGCAGCAATATTGTTGTAAGAAGCAGCTAAATCAATATGATTTGGTGGAAGAATAGTCTGTTGAATTTCAAGTGCTTTTTCATAATATGTTAATGCTGTCGTATAGTCACCCATATTATCATATACTAAGCCAATATTATTATAAGATTGAGAAAGATCTAGATGATTTGAAGGAAGAGTATGCTGTCGAATTGTTAATGCTTTTTCATAATATGAAAGTGCTTCGAGATATTCACCCATAGTATTATAGATCCATCCAATATTGTTGTAAGAAGTAGCCAAATCAGGATGATCTGAAGGAAGACTGTTCTGTCGAATTGTAAGTGCTTTTACGAAATATGAAAGTGCTTTCGAGTTCTCTTTCATCTTGTCATATACAAGTCCAATACTATTGTAAGAGACAGCTATATCAGGATGATTTGGTGAAAGATTTATTTGTTGAAAATTAACTGCTTTTTCATAATACGAAAGCGCTTTCGTATAGTCCTCCATCTTACTGTATAGAAAGCCGATGTTACCATAGGATTGTGATATATCAGGATGATTTGGAGGTAGAGTATGTTGTCTGATTTCTAGTGCTTTTTCGTGATATGTAAGTGCTTTCGAATAGTCACTCACCTTATCATACATTAGACCAATGTTATTGTAAATACCAGCTAAATCAGGATGATTTGGTGGAAGTGTTTTCTTTCGAATTTCGAGTGCTTTATCGAAATACGAAAATGCTTTTGTATTCTCTCCAATTTCGAAATATACTCTACCAATAAGATTGCAAGATCGAGCCAAATCTGGATGAGTCAGTGAAAGAATATTTTGTTTGATTTCAAGTGCTTTTTCATAATATGTTAGAGCTTCTGTGTAATCACCCAGTTTTTCATATAATAAACCAATGTCGTCGTAGGACTCTGAGAAATCTAGATGATTTGATGGAAGAATTCTTTTCCGCATTTGAAGTGCTTTTCCATAAAATTCAATAGCTTCTAAATATTCTGCTTGATTATACTTGATCCATCCGAGCTTATGATAAATAAATGCTTTCTCGTTATCAATCGATGTCTGATGAAGTAGTGCACAATACATTTGATAAGCTTTATTGAACTGACCTATTTTCGTTAGTAATAGAGCCAGACGAGTCCATCCTGTATAAGTTGAAGTTGTTTCTTCTCGTATGTACTCAGTTAAAACGCGCAATTCTGGATCATCATCATTAGTGAGTGTTAAATCTACCTGGCATAAACGATTATTATCATCAAATTGTTTAATTTGTCTAATGCGAAATATAGAATGCATTGAAAAGAGAATTTCTTCTTCTGTCTGGTAATAACTGTCATTGCAAACGCTTGCAAAAGGAGTTGAAGATACTAAGGAATCTATCGTCATGACAAATAAGACACCTACCAGATTAGAAGTTTCTATTATATCACAAGCAAAGTTAAGTGACACTGTACGATTTCTACTAGTCGATAAAAAATTATTAAATGATAATAAGCCACCTTTTGCTTCTAGTAGTTGGTCAAAATCCGTTTGAGATAAGCCTTGACCACGATATACAATGAATGGTTCTGAGTGATGATTTCCAGTATACTGTTCTGAATGTAGATGATTAATGTGTTTATGAAGATCATTTATAAAAAAGCCCAGTTTAATGATGAGATCGACCTCCATCATTCGTAACGCGCGATTGAGTGTAGAATAAAGAAAACAATCGTAGGTATACCACCAGATGGGTGTATGTTGATGATATTCTTTTTCAAGTTTGTTAATATTTTCTAATTCAATAGTATTATTGACAAATTGTTCTCGACAGTAAGAAATGAATTCTATAATATGTTCTTGTTGAAAATCGATTGTTAATAAAATTTCCTTCAATATTTGAGTGTACATAAAAGATTGATCGAGTCTATCCATATTTTTAAGTGTTGTCTCATCATTTGTGGGAACGAAGCTCATCGAAATGTTGTTTTGATCACAATCTTCTGCACATTTTTTGAGTATCTCGCATAGGGAAGTAATATCTGTGAAGATATCTTTCACTTTAGGCCATTGTTTTATCCATTGTTCATATTGATCTTTATATTTACAAAAAATATAAATCGAAGTAACTAATGGCATATCATGAACAATGGGTACTGCTGTTTGACTAAGTGTGCCAGATGAGATAATGAATATTTTCTCTTCTTTAATACCACTAATAAAACTAATACATTCATCAATATTGATGAATGTATGCACCTTATTTACTACACGTCGTAATTTAGTAATGGTATTACGGCAATCATCATTGTTAACTTCATCAATATTTCCATCTAACCAGACAAGATAAAAATTCTGTAATATTCGAGCATTAAGAGGTTGTATTGTTTTCATGTTGTTACATTCAGATAGGGATCTTGTGTAGTCTTTTTTCAAGAAGTTAGACATTTCTTCGCACTTTTCTCCATCGATAATGTTATCAGATGTTGTTAGCTTTTGTTCGTTCATAATGCCTATGGAATATAACAAGCAATATTAATTGTATGCATGATCAATATAAACTGCTAGAAACAATTATATTAATAAAACAAAAAAAATTAATCTTCATCACTTATATAGAGTTTGATCTTAGTGAAGGTTCAATTCTTTTTTTCTAATAAATGAGTTACGTGAATAGCAACGAAGAATGATAATAAAAAGAATACTGAATAAAATAGAAAAATATCTCCTTGTGCGTGTATTTTTGTTGATTTATAGTCATGCTTGGTGAGTCAAGATAGCGTTTTTCTTGTACGTAATTCATGCAAGATAATACACGTATATATTTATTTCTGTTCTGTTCTTGTAATATATGTGCATCGATTCATCTATGTTTACTATTACTTTCGTTCGTTCGATTATCATGAATAAGAAAAAATAGAAAGAAAATGAGTATATTTTTATCATGCTATGAAGATGTATTTATTTTTCTATTTATACCGCGCTACCTCAGTATATGTTTCTTTTTTAATATTAATTAAACGAAATTATTGTGAAGCAAAAATTTCTCAAAGATACAAAAATCAAAATAGACTTTTTCATATATTATTTATTTAACAATATCCTGTTTGAACATATTTTCATGCGAATATTTATTATAAACATTTTGTTCATATGTTGAAGGTCATATTCTTAGGAAAAGGCTAAGAAAGTTTGGGTTGATGGAGCTTTCTTCGAAGATCATAGTCACCAACTGATTTCTTTTTAACTCTAAGCATAAGTTATTTATAAAAAAGTCGAACAATAAAATTTTGATCTTAATCTAGTGATTCATAATGTTTCTTTGCGAATTTTTAACTACAAGTCAAAAATAATTAATGGCACTTGTGATGAATGTCTTTGCGCAGTGCTATTGAACGAAATATCGATTAAGTCTTCTAAAAAAAATATGTTTTTGTTCATGAATAGTTTCATGAATTTCTTTTACTTCATTTTACAGTTTCTTCAAAAGACTTTTGAATGAAAAGTAAAGGCATTTGAAAACTAATATTGTGATTGCATTAGGAAGATTGCAGTGGAAGCAAGATCTATATCAACTAGTTCGAAAGGATAGAATGAATTTAAGAGCAAAATAGGCCCTATTTGGAAATCACAAGAGAATTCCCACTATTCATCTAGATCATAGTTTTGCTAATAACAGTGATTTTCTTATGGATTTAATTATGCATATATTTGAAGGCGTATACTACATAGATGTAGTATACAGACTAAATAATGGTAGACTTCTATATCTTCAATCTCTATTATTTCAAGAGACTTCGTCACCACTTGTTCTCCATAAATTGTGCTTACTATGCCCTTAAAAAATGCTGAACATGAGCTATTAAATCTTTATTGAATAATGTAAAGTTTAACGATATATAGATAATTATTGCATTAAGTACACATGTCGAAGATTTAGGCCTCCGGATTCGGCGGGAAACGGTGTTTTCCCGGCAGGAATCCGGCCGTTTCCATACAGAAAAATGGCCGAAACCGGCCGGAAAAAACACGAATCTGGGAAGCAGTATTCCGAACCGGAAAAGATACTGTTTCCCCGCATTAACATTTTAAAGACTTTCTCAAAATAATGAATCCTCCACAACGACAAAGACCATTTGGAGAAAGTCTCAATACATTATAATAATGAATCTCAAAAATTCTTTACAATCAGATAAAACGCTCAAAAATGTCTTTTTTATAGTCAAAAGTCTCCTGAACCTCCATTAAGACGTTTCAACAATCTACTCTAGTAAGTAGTAATGATACTTTCGATAAGGACCAGAAGTCCCATTGAGAGTTCTCAATAATCTGCTCCGTTTAGTACTTGTCATACCACAGATTGGAGCCAAAAGCTTCATTGACGACCAAAAAGGTATCCATAAGACTCTTTGATAATCTATAGCAATGAGTCGTAAGAAAATGCTAGAAAAGAAACACTATTTTTAATAATAGATTGATTTATTAGTCAAAAGTTCATATGGCTCAACGCAAAACTTGATATTCCTATTGTTAGCTTGGAACTGCCAAGTATGGTTGGTATATATATGACTATCATTTCCGAATATAGGAAACAGCTGAAACAGTACGGAAAATGGTGATTATGGAACCGGACATATACGGTAAGTTCCGAAAATACGGATCTGGCAGGAAAATGAGCGAAAAATTCCGACGAGTTCCGGCCCGGAATACTGCTTTCCTGTTCCGATGATTTCCGGTGAATTCCAGCCAGATCTGGTCAGTACGCTTCGACCTGGATACTGATCATTCAAATAGGACCCATTAACTATTCTCATTAGTTAATAAGCTTAATGTAATTATACTGTTAAACACCATAGCTGTTATGCACAGCCATCTTTTGTCTAAGTTAAGCCTATACAATCTCTTTCTAATGCAATCTTACTACGTCATTTTTATTCCAGACCGATGGATGTAAATGAGAAAATGTAGCCTTAGACTTTTGCCTAGAAAACACCTTAAAAGACCTTTTTTCTTTTTCAAATTTGGTGAGCTACTTTCAATCAAATCGATGGACATAGTTTCAAATTGATATTTTAAAACTTTTTCACACGACCAGAGGCCATTATACCCAACGGAATGAATCTTTTAAAAACAGGCCTTCGTTTGTTTTTCGAAATTTATAAAGTATTTTTAATCTAAATCAATGAAATTAGTCTTAAATAAGTATTTTAAGATCTTTTTCTCTTGTCAATGGTTAATTGTGTGTTATGATACAGTGAAATACGATGCTTTACGTTATCATACGACAATAGTATTTCGTCATATACAATACGACTAGAAACGGGCATAATACGAAATATACCAAACGTGTCATTCACAGCACGTACGTATACGATCATAAATATACCGTTTACAACCGTTTTGATCAGTGTAAACGACCGTCGTAAGGCTCGACCCGTGTCCGTATCCTTTGTTGATACTGTTTGACAAACTTCTGAAATTCTCGTTTATACAATTTCGATGGGATAACAAATACAACGAAAGTAAGCATAGATGGAATAAATGAAATAAAGTATCCGAAAAGAAATAGCCATGCATTACTAGTTGATTTCATACAACTTGAAACAAAAGAAATGATCAAACGTGGGACTGCAAGAATAATCAAAATAATTGGAGCAATGAGCAGTTGACGATGTTGTTGAATTTGTTCACGTAATATTCTTCGATACGGTTTACGTTTTTCAATATGTGTTCGTTGTCGAGCAGTCATGACAATAATCATGATAGCTGAAATAACATTGATGAGAAATGGACCAAAAAAATGAAACATATTAATGAATGTATTGTATGTCTGGAAACTAGTTGAATAAGTAATAATACACCAAATACGCTTTTCATCATCATCATCATCACTATCATAATCTAACAAACGTCGATGGAAAGGATCATGAATAATTGTAGTAATATTTAGAATAATAAGAATAACAATGATATATTTAGCCATTTGTTTACTTTTCTTTTTATTAAAATTAACTCCTTTGATTGCAGTAAATGCTCGTTCGATCGCTACACATGCATTCAACCATTGATCCATATTAAGACAAATTCTCAATAAAAAGTCAATTGAATGACATTGAAGTTTGAGAAATGATCGATTGGTATTGTATGTCATTTGTGTAATGATAAGTATTAAAAATTTAAGTGTAAATATAGTTATAGTAAATAAAGTAGTAATTGATGATCCAAATAAATATAAACCACAACCAACTTTACGTGGTTCTTTATTTATAAATGTAATCATCGATAAAACACCATTGATAAGACCTACTACAACCATAATTGTTGTCAATACAATGCTAACTTTAACAATTGAAGGTTGATGTTTCATATTCACATGTGGTTTAATATAATAACCTAAAATAGCATCAAGTGAAAGACCAAATAAACTTGAACTAAATTGACATCGTTTTCCATAAAAACATGGTGGACAAACACACATTGATGTTTGTGGACAAGTAGATCTATCTTGTAAACATTGTGCATTATTTTCACAATTACTTTCACCAAAACAATCATGTTTAATTGAAGAATTAAATTCGAAACAATTTGCCACATGTTGATTATCATAGTGATTACATAAACAGAAATGACTATCATCATAAAAACAAGGCAATAAGGATGATAATTGTCTTTGACATGCTAGATGATAATATTTGATTCTACGAAGAAGATGAAGTTTAGCAATAGTCTCATTTAAAACTTCATTTATATGTTCACAACGATCTGATGGATTGATTGAACGAACAATAGTTGCCGATTGATTGTAAGACTTTTGTACAGTTATCAAATAATACTGATTATTGAAAAGTTCAACAAAAGCAATATGAAATGGACTTGACCATCGAATAGTAACTGATTTTTGATTGAAAGGAATAGTTTTGAATGTAGAACCATTTTCAGGTTGAACCTTATCAATCACTCGAATGAAATGAACAAGTATTGTTTCTGGTAAAGTTATATTTTTATGAAATGAAACAATAATTTTATTATCAGTTATTTCGCATCTTTCTCCACTAAAACCATTTTGACAGTTACACATAAATTGTTTGCTAGATACAATATTTTCATTCATAGATATGCATTGACCATTATTTTGGCATGACATATTTTGATTTGATTGACAAATTGTACTTTGAAGAAGACAAAGAGAACCCCATTTATTAATTGGACAAATACAAATAGATCGATTGTTTGCTGAAACACCGATACATAATGAATCAGATGAGCATATGCATTTATATTGAATAGTACAGTATTTTCCAGACCATCCTTGATCACATTGACAAAAACTAGAATCTGTTAGACCATTCAAATATCTAAAACAGTGACCATGTACACATGGCAAATTGGAACAACGTTCGATATTATCACTTGTACGTGGAATATTAAATTGAACACCAATACGATTGACTGGTAAAAATGGATATCGAAGTGGTATTAAAAAACTTCCACGATATTTAAATGAAATTTTTTCATAAATGTCAATATGAATCGAATAATTATTTGTAAGAAGTTTTGGTCGAGTTGAATAAAGTAAATAAATATTGAATTTAGTTCGACAATGTTGAGTATAAAGATAAGTGAGTTGTTCATATGAATGAATTATTCGTTGATTACTATCATCAATAAGTAAAACAATTAATGCAAATAATGTTCGTCTAGAATCAGAATATGTTTGAAATTTGAGGGTAAGACTAACTCGTTGATTTTGATATTGACACATATTACCATAAAAACTAGGTGGACAAAGACATGTTTCAATAGTCAGATTTTTATCATTATTTAACCAAACTTGTATAGGAATACCACGATGACAACGTTGTGTATGTTCATGAGTACTTGAAATAATGGAAGGATGTGTATTCTCATCTTCAATAATTAGTTGTTTGACTGATTGAATTGATTTATCAATGATAAAATTTAAAATTTTTGGTTTCGTCCTAACAGCAAGTTTTCCGCAAAGGAACTTTTCAGCAGCAGTTCGATTAATTCTATTCTGTAAATCACATAAAGTATAAGAATTGCCATTCTTTCGAGTTTGATCACAAAAATGTTCATCATCTCCATGTGCACAATCCTTCTTATTATCACATAAATCATAAGAGTTTATACAAGGTTGAGTGGTATCATTCTTACAATAAAAACTGGCCGGTTCTAATTGATATTCGTTCGATCGACATAATTTTGGTTCATCAGTAGCACCAATACAATCGACGTTGCCATCATTAAATTTTTCAAAGGATAAACATATAAGTTGATATGTATCGGATGAGACACACATGTGATGATGAAGTGAACATTCCAATAATAATGATGAATCACAATTAACTTCATCTGCTCCATTAAAACAATTCCAATAACCATCACATCTTGTATAAGTATTATTGCATACCCAATATTCACATTCAGTTTCATCAGTTTCATTTCGTCCATCAATCAAGACAGGTGCTAGTTCTGTAAAACCATCACAAATTGTTGCAAATGAAATATGTTTTCTAATATAATGATCATCGCTAATTTCATCAGCACATAAACCATACTCATCATATCCACAATCACATCCTTTATTATTGATTCGTTTTAAGGAAATACATATATTGTTGTTCGTACATTTGAAAAGATTTTCTGATGCTGTTATAGAACAAATTCCATTGATTAAAGAACATTGTTCATCATCCTTGTAATTACAATCGATTACATTATCACAAAGACGATGTACTGATATACATTTTGATGAATTAATACATCGATACATCGTCGAACTATTGCAAACCTCTGAATGAATGTGAGTAATTGTATTGCATTGATAAAGGTTGCTATACAAAGCTTCAACAAAAACGCCTCTCCACCTAAGTCTTCCTGCATAATGAAAAGTCAATGGAAAATCCTTTGGCTGACGACATGCCATATTATTGAAGATTAGTAATGATCTATTGGAGTAGAATCCATCACAAAGTTGATCATTATAACATATGTATTGAGGTTCACGTAGAAAATAAACGTCATTTATAGTAATATTCTTAACATAGACAAAATGGATATGACCAAATGCTAGTGCTTCATCTGTTATAAAGTATATATCGGGACACGTCTCGATGATTATTTGTTCGCATGTCCTCTCAGAACAAAGATAACTGCATATTGGACCGTAAAAAGGTTCAATATCCAAGTGACATTTAGATGCTAACCAGCATGTTTCATTTAGTGAGCTTGGTTTATCTACAAACATCATCTGCTCAAGTAGATAGTCACGTTTCCATGCACATGAAGTTGTTTCTTTCATGATGCCCAAGTAGATTGCATTGAAACATATGACATCTTCTTGGGCAAATGTCGGTTCATCATCAGTATTGTAAGCTATTAGCCCTGCTGCCCCATCCTCATCTGATTTATCAAGACACTCGAAAGTGTCTGTATTATCTTTTAAAAATATTTCATGTATACATTGTCCATTATAACATCGGTATTCATCTTTTTCACATTCATGAATTTCAATTTGCCAACAATTTTCTTCATCAACTCCATTATTCAAACAATCAATATGTCCATTGCATATTTCAGTCCAATCAAGACATGCCAATGTAGAACCACGATTACATTTTAAATGTGTATAACATGTCAAATTGACGGGATCATAACGATGTTGATAAAAGTTATAAATGATTTGATTCAATGATGAAGAATTATGTTCATAAATATCCAATGAATATTGACATAGTGGACCAAATCTTGGTAATGTACAATTGTAAAATAATTGTGTTTCATTTGAAGTAAAAGGTTGATTTAAATAGAGTTGATAACGTTCAATTACATCCATAGGTGCTGACCAAATGTATAATTGCTGGCTAGTAATATTTTGTTTGGAAAGTTCGGCAAAAGTAAATTTTTGATTAAAATTGTTTTCTTGAATATTCCATTTTGATGGTAATTCAGTTAAACAATAAGAGATAATTTCATGAAGATCAAGATTTTTTTTAGTTGAGGCAGCAACATGAAGACAATCATGTTGAAATTCAATATCATCATTTTTATTTTTATCACTTACCCAATCTGTAAGATGAAGATTGATTTGAAGCGAAGCAACTGCCATTCGTAATAGAATGAAACAAAGAAAATTCCTCATGTATAACATCACGTAGTTCTTTTATGTTTTTCAATGAATATTATACAAAGAATGTAGAAGCGTTTTATATTTTTCTTTTCATTGAAACATTTGTATTTATTTTAGAAAAAAACTGATTAAAAATGTTATTACGCAGAAAAATCACGACTGATGTTAATTAACAAAGCTTGCTTTGCATTCTATGTAAAAGATTTCAAAAAACATTTCTTGTACGTCATTTAAGTACGTCAAAACTGACTGCACATCTGCCATTATTTTGACAAAAAGTGAATGTTAAACAGGAAGGAAACTTGCTGCTTTTATGTGTACAGTAGAAGGCAACAAAAAAAAATTACTGTTAAATTTTTAAAAACTTTTTTTATATCTAACAATTAAGAAAGGAATTATCTTTCATACATAATTTACGCACATACTATACTACAAAATTACTGTACTCAGACATACAAGAATTTGAAAAAACACATTTCATTTTCATCTTTAGAGCATGAAAACAACGGGTTACAATCGCGGCTCCGGTTTGTAACGTCTAAATGCATTTTTTTCAATTTTTTGCTTGTTTGGATAATTGGTAATATATTTTTTCTCTCTTTGAATTGATAATTGGTAAATATCTTGCATTCATTGATGTAACCACATTACTGATATGTGTTATGACAATTTTCATGAAAGAAAAGACAGCAACAGATTCGATTATTTTCTATGACTAGAGGTCGACCAACTCAAATTCACAAACTCAATTCAAATGAACTAATGAATCATTTAAAAAGTTCACTTGAACGAACTGAACAATTTGACTATGCAATTATCCATTAGCTCTTCAACAGCAATACTAAAGGTGTACCCTAGGATCCTCAAGTACTATACCAGAGATGTCCACCGCGGTTGAGAATCTGTTGCGACAAAACAATGATATATTATAAAATTTAATCACAACTTCTTTCGTAGAATGTATAGCAACTTAGGAGCCCTTTGATAAAACTTTTCCAGATTTACTTTTATCTGATAAACCCAAGGAAGTTCAACAATTTAAAAAATATAGAGATTTTACGAACTATCACCAAAGTTGTTTCATCTTGAGAAATAAAAGTTTACGACTGATACGCTAGGCACGATATTTGGCCCGTGGATTCTTTCTTCTTCAGTCAATATGAATAAGCAGTATCGGTAGAAACAATATGCCAGGTCACTTTACTGTAGATTTGAACTACTATTCTATGGACAAGTACAGCTATTCAGTCATTCTCAAGGTTAACAATTCGAGTGCAGTGAACGAATCGGCGCTTAGGGTCCTGAAGGTATTTCGGGTGACCGGACAATTCGTTGCAATTATATATTTTAATTACAATTTATCATTATTTTTTTATTGACGAATTGACCTATTAAGTTAAGTTTGAAACATAATTTAATAAGCATAAAAATTGTAGGAGATATTTCTGACAACTAGGCTTCAATTTTTTTTTATTTCGGTTTATATCGTTATAAAAAATTCTGGTTTAGCAATAAAAAGGGATCTGTTTTCTACTCCATGATTCATATCGATAAGATGAAAAACCTCCGACGTGAGATATCATCATAAGTAGTCCTAGCACTATATAAATCATTGATTAATTCGAATTAGTTGAATTTTGAATATGTAAAAAAAGAGATAATAGTTTGTGTACTAATAAAATTTGTACGCTATATAAAGAAACTTAATAAAAGGATTTGATCAACAATTAGTTTTTTTATCATGTTAAAGTCGATTTTTCTCAATGAGAATGAAGTTTCACTCATCTTCTCTGAGTATTTTCTCGTATGCCGTAAGTCTTGAGATACGATAGAAATTAAAAGAAAAAAGCAGTGCCACTTCTATTTCTATGAGAAAAATTTTACTGATGATATAATTCAAATAATCTAACTTTTTATATGTACAAAATGATTATGAACTACTCAAAATTAAAAATCGAAGTCCAACCATTAAAAATATCTTCTACAATTTTTATACTTATTGAATCATGCTTCAAATTTAACTAAACAGGTCAATTCATCAATGAAAAAATAATGTTAAATTATAATTAGATTATATAATTGCAATGAATTGTCCTAGTATCGATATTTCGCTATTACAACAGTTAAAAACTTAAGACCATCCTTATAGAGCAGCACTTGAGAATGTCAGAGTATCCATCTAGTATAGTAGTTGAGAGTCCAATAGTATTTCCCTAGTATAACAGTTGAGGATCCAACGCTATCCTTATACTAAAAGAGAGAGAAATGTTCTATCTTTAATGTTTTATGATCAGATATATTTTACATCATCATTATGTTAAATGTTTTGAAAATAATGAAATTTAATTATTTCGTTTAAAACCAAAGAGAGAAAGCACCAGATATGCTATTGAGTTGGTGATCTTTATTTGACTTAATTTTTTTTATACTTGTATAGTTGTAATATTTGATTTATACCTTATTCGTATGTAATAAAGTATTAATAAAATTATGAAAAAGTTTAGATATTTAACTTATATTGACCAACAAATGCATATAATACTATAATATGGCTTCATATTTACTAATATGTTGATTATATCTACCTGTGTGTACATAGTCAAACGGCTATATACACGTATGTGTATATAGTCAGTCAGCTATGTACACACAAGTGTGCATAGCCGACGAGTTATGTACACATATATGTATATAGTCAGTCAGCTATGTACACATGTGTACATAGTCACTTATTATTATTATTTTTATTTTTTTATTTATTATATTTTATATTTTATTCTATCATGAGTTATATATATTTCATGATGGGAATAAAATACAATTCGATTTTCTAAGTTTTTAGAATATATTCGAATCACCAAATTGAATCTCAAATTTTAGGAATGCCTATAGGAATTCACTTTCAATATTCTAATAAGAAAATCGAATTTCATATTTTTAATGTTTTGAGTATCTTAATACAAAAAGTTAGGAATTCATCGATGAATTCATATAGGCATTCCTAGAATATCCTTCATGAAACTTTATAACTTATTTTCTAGTTTACAGGGTAGAAGAGTCCTGTAAAAGTTAGTGAGAGTATTTCTGGATGGTCCTTCAAAGGTTATGAAAGATACCCTCGGTAGACTTTAGAAAATTATGAAGGATACTCTTTGATAACCGTTAAAATATTAGAGCATCACCACTACGTGCCGCTGAGAAAGGTCAAGAAAACAATCTGAAACCTTTTTAAAACGCATACGACAGTCGGCGATACTTTTTGATAACTTTCTGAGTTGTATATTAAAAAAGAGGATAAAATGTGGACTATGGATTCCAGTATGGTGGACGTCAATTTTGGTTCACTTCATACGACCCTTTTAGACCAGACTAATAAATTTTCTAAACTAATATTAAATGAATAATCAATCATTGGCTACTGCGTCAAATACGTTACAAGTGAGGTCAAACACTATTCTGAAACAAACTCTCTCATACGAATAACAGAATCTTTCACTTAACAGATGCTTAAAGTCTTTGCTTGGAATTTATTAGATTGACTGGAATCGATTAGAATAGAAGTAGGATAAAATTAAGAATCGAATTTTATTTAGTGTGAGAACAACAAAATTGTTTAATATTTTGGATATGCCTATGGTTGGACCAGACCTTTCATTTGAAACATAACAATCAAAATTCAAAGATTTTTTAGCGGCGACCATAATAAATCCTGTCACGAATTTTTTTTGAAAAGTGGAAGAATACGACAAACACATCGCCATTGCGTATCTTATCTCCTGAGTAAATATCGCGCACATGAAGAATATGCACCATACGGTTTTATTTTATCAGTTAATAAATAGATAGAACGGTAAAAAATAGCTTTTATATTGATTTTTGTGTGCACCTCTTTATCAAAAGACTATTCGAACAAGGCTGTTTTACAAGAAACTAAGGCATTTGTTGTTTCAGAATACTTGACTAGAATTTGTTGTAATCTGGATGGCTACACGCAATGCAGTGCCTATGGCAGTTTTTCGAGCTGACGACGTTTCTTTTGAACCACTGAAGATGCTGACACCCATTAAAGGATATGAACAAATGCCACTCGTCTCATTGGAACAAGCTGTTGAACCTCTTGTCTCTTTCGTACCAGATATTCGCCGAATGGCATGGGTGGCTAAAGAAAAAACGATCGAATCTTCATGCACAGATGACCTATCTATAGATGAATCAGCTGCTATTCGCTTATATACGATGGAATGGGAACCAAGGGAGAAGTGTCTCTATTTTACTCTAAATGCATTTCTGCGCTGTGATCAACCTAATCGTCAAGAAAAGCTCCAACCATTTTTTCTTTACCTTAAACTCTTTCTTACCGGCCTCTCCCGGCTTCCATCCGAGTGTCGATCTATCTATCGCGGCGTGGCGAAGGATCTAAGTACTCTATATGCCGATAAGAAGAAGATCGTCTGGTGGAGTTTCAGCTCGTGCACTACTTCAATTAAAGTCTTAGAGTCTGATACATTTTTTGGAAGAAATGGTCCCCGTACTATGTTTACTATTGACTCATTCAGCAGCAAGAAGATTCGTGCACACTCCGACTATGCCGCTGAAGATGAAATTCTCCTCCTTGCTGGAACACAGTTTGAAGTAGTCGGTTATTTAAAAGCAGCAGACGACGTTCATATGATTCAACTGAAAGAAATTAAAACGCCATTTCCCCTGCTCGAGCCTGTGACTGCTCCAGAAATCTTAGACTCAACATTAACTATTGGCTCAATCATCAGATCCAGAGAGATAAAATCGATAGGTAAGGAATCACTCGAAATTGTTCTAAAAAGTCATTAGTAATTTTCAGTTGCATTTTTTAACAAATGACTCTTTTTTTAGCACAAATAAACTTCATAATGAGAGCAGTTTTCTTCTTGCTTTACAAATTGATCATTTACCTGAAGTTCTACCTTATAATCTCCAAGCGGAAGTAAAAACAAAGTGGAACTGTTAAGAAGTGGATGGAGTGTGGGTATGAGTGTATCGCTGTGTAGTAGAATGAGTACCAATAGATGGTCGTGAAGCTATGGAGAGCAGACCTATCCACCTTCACACAAAATAGTAATGTAATCAGAAAACGGAATCTTGCTTCAGACTCTGTTACAAGCACTGAAAAAAAAATGATTATCATTTGAGAGTTGTTATTCAAAGCATATAACGAAATGCTTCTTGAAGTTATGTGTACACTAGAAGGTTACTTCTCAGTCAAGCATCTTCGGTGGATGTAAGTATGGATGTAGGTGATGGTGAAATAGTAGTAAAAGCGTGAGTTGTTCCTTATTTCTTGCCCATATCAGAACTTATAGTCACTGGCGACCTGGTCATAAGTCTAAAAGTATAGTTTTGCCCACAAAATATTCGAACCCTTATAGCCTTTTAAATATTACATGGGCACCGGGTATGACAATTATCACATCTCGTCCTATGGCTCGGTCTACCAGTGCTTTCAGCCAGGTTCAGATGCTAGAACACTACCCGCACCATTATTGTCACCTTGTACTACAGATATCTTTATTTGTCTCGTTGAGTTTTCTAAGTGCTCAGTGACCGTTTATTAAACTTCATTCTAAAGATTATTTCGTGTGTTTGGTTTTTGCATACTGAATATTTCGCTTCCCTTACAAGAGTTACGTTGAAGTTGAAGCACAACGCCTAAACATAGGTAAGAATCTTTTCTGGATTCGGTCAATCTATTCGAAGCATTTTGTTTTGATCTCTCTCTGGCCATTGAATGACTCATAGTACAGCGTGACAAAAAAATATGAAAAATTCATTCGAAGTTCACGATTAACTTTGAACTCCTTGAAGAAAACCTGTCGAAAGCTCGTTTTACATCATCGTCTAGTTTTTCTCTTTCTCTTTTCCCTGTTTATCTATATATAATAAAATTGGTTAATGAAAAAAGTTGTAATTGCACTCAGTTAGAAAAGTTCGCAGTCAGTAGTGAAAATTTGCTGAAATAACTGCTATGAAGATCATGACTTTTCACTTAGAAACCATTGCCAATTGTACCGATTAGAGATAGTCTATTCTCAATCGTGAAAAAGTAAATGGAAAAGTACACTTAATAAGACTGTGTGAAGTAATTTTCGATAAGAATTCACCTTCGATTGTATTTTCGTAGTTTTTCTTCTCAAATGAGATAGTAAAAATCGATGGTTTATTGAATATTTAATCTAAGCACATTAAGCAGAGTGTGAATATGAAGACAAATTAATCAATGGCTACACTCACATATAATGCCATATTTTATCAATTGATGCTTTTCACATAGACGCTGGCGAAGAGCACCATGAAATTTCCTGTCTTTTGTGGGTTGATGCTAATATTAATGCCAAAGACATTCGAGATACTGGACAAAGATTAAGTTCGATTGTTAATCATTTCGAGAAATTTCAAGATGTTGTACGTTGCCAAGAATATATTAAAGAACGATCTAAAACAGATCGATTAGTCATGATTGTGAGCGGTCAATTGGGGCAAGAAATAGTTCCTCGAGTTCATGAACTTGAACAAATTATATCAATTTATGTGTATTGCATGGACAAGGAAAGAAATGAACAATGGGCTCGCAAATTTAAAAAAGTAAAAATTAGACTGAATAGTTTCATATCCTTCTTATGATTACTTGTTCATAGGTTAAAGCTATTGTTGTTGAATTTCAAGAACTTATTTTTCGGATTGAAGCTGATCATAAGATACAGAAAATGGTAGAAAAACCATTGTCAAATAATGCTTTAATTACAAGTACTGGTGCAGCTAAATCAACTAGAGGTATTTAATAGTCAGTTTGTCTTTTCTCAAGTTCTAATGGCTTGTCTCCTATGTCTAAAATCGACTGAAATATATAACAATGGACTTGTTAATTCTTACAAACAGCAATATGATGGTAATACTATCGAATTGCTCAGTCTTGATGAATTTGTTTAGTATTATCTACCTAAATATGTCTTACGGTACTACAAATAAGATTCAGCCTTCTAAAAGATATTTATGTAGTTCTAAACATCAAAAATGCATACATCAGTTCCTTATTTCGTGCATTTATCTCCAATATTCAACATCAACGGAAAAATTTACAAGGGAAAGCCTCTAACTGTCTAATCACTTTTGTTACTAAAACTAGCGAGCTATGAGACTTCATAGAATTGTTATCGTAGAACCGAATTTTCCTAGTGAAAATAAACTTTTCGCTGAAGACATTTTGATCCATCCAAATTTCAGAGCATACAGATTTGACTGTATAGTACAGTTTTTTTTTAAACTTGTTTGAGAACCCTCATTAAGATCATTAGAAACACAATTGTTTTGCTTTCTCTCCTTAATTCGAACCAAACAATATCATTCTTTTTTTCTCCTTTTTTCAGAGAAATTTTGCTGGCTACAGATTAACTTCACTAGATTTTCTTTCATTTTTCATTTCCCAAGTAACTGAATATAATCTCTTTCAAGGCGATTTAACCCGACTGTTGGCGAGAGCAGTTAATGTTAGAAATGCAACGATGGCGGCGATCCACTAGTGTGCCATCCATCGACATACTAATATACAGTGCACCAGTTGCATTTGTTCGATATGTGAAAGGCTGTTACAAGTATGTTTTCACCAGCGCGTTTCTGATTTCATCAGCACCGAACAATTGTGCTAGTGAGCGTATTCTTAGGAGCTTTTGCACGAGAGCCACGATGAGTTATAGCAAAAAATTCCTTAATCCAGGTCATCGATTTGGTTCATATTTTTACAATAGATATGGCTATGTGAGATAGGAATAAACCCAAAATCTCAGCCCAAATGGATGTGTTGTCCCAGAGATATTAATCTCACAAGTGTGAGTGCCACAGTAAATTTTTTATTATTCTATAGTAGAAATTGCCCATAAACTCTTATTTTCTCCATAACCTCAAAAGATTTTGCGAACATAAAACGCAGATTTCCTCAATGAATGGAGAGCTTCTTCGACTCTTTTCTCTCTTCGTTATAGGCATTCCAAATATTCCTCGCAATGCCAGATGGGCACGAAATGGAGTTACCATTGCTGGAGGTCACGGATCAGGAAGTGCACCTAATCAACTTTACTGGCCCAGTGGTATCGCTGTGTATGACGAGGAAAACACTGTTTTCATCGCTGATCGATTGAATCACCGCATTATGGCCTGGAAGGTGGGTGAGAAGGAGGGACGTAAGGTGGCGGGTAGCGATAAAAAAGGGCACGGATTGGATCAGCTGAATCAACCAACTGACGTGCTGATCGACAAAGAAACAAACTCCCTTATCATTTGTGATATGGGAAATCGGCGATTAATGCGATGGTCTCTTCAAAATGGTACCGCCCGAGGAGAAATGATCATCGACAACATCGCATGTTGGGGCTTAGCGATGAACCATGAAAGAAATCTTTACGTTACTGATACAGAGAAAAATGAAGTGAGACAATATGAACGAGGGGAGACAATGATGACAGGTGCAGTCGTAGCAGGTGGAAATGGACGTGGAGATGGTCTTCACCAACTCAACTTACCCCTCTACTTGTTCGTCGATGGTGAAGGTGCGGTTTACGTGTCGGCTTACAACAATGATCGTGTGATGAAGTGGATGAAAGGGACGACAGAAGGCATCATCGTGGCTGGAGCTCCGGAACATTTCACACAATTATGGCATCCTCGAGGAATTGTGGTCGACAGAGAAGGCACTCTATACGTGGCAGAGGGCCAGAATGTTCGAGTGACACGGTGGCACAAGGGGCAGAAAATGGGTGACGTCATTGCGGGTGGAAGTGGATCAGGGGATGGAGCAGATCAGTTTCGGCGGCCTATGTGTCTGTCTTTTGATAATCATGGCAACCTGTATGTAACTGACATCAATAATCATCGAGTGCAACTTTTCAACATTGAAAAGACTGTTTGATCATTTTTTATTTCTCTTTCTGGATTCTTCGAGATAAAAGATACTTGTGCACGCGATCAGAAAAGTAATCTTCACGAGTATGAGTGTAAGTGTGTTTATTATATCGATAATTCCAAGTTACCTACTCGACGATCTTTTCAACTGTTCCCAGAGATCATAATAAGTGTACTTCGAATCATTATCTACGCTACGTAATGTGCAGTACATATTGATTCATATGAGAACATTGCAACTCGTCATTATTTTTTTGACAGGGCTTTCGAAAAATGTGGTTCATTACAAAATCCTTGATTTCATCAAGCATAGAGCTTTCGTAACGCCATAAATCAGGGTTATTGTAAAGAATTTTGCAGCATGATCATAATTTGTGTTTTGAAATGTACTATTACATGCTTTTTGTAACGAAAAGCATGCCATTTCTGAAAAATAAGGTCTGTTATTGCTGTCACCCTCATTACAAAACCTCCTGTTGCTTTATTGCGAGAACGCTGTAATTAATTATGAAACTTTTATATTAGCAGCTACTATCGTCCTGTAAAATCCGTTACCAAAACTCTGTTTTGTTTTCTCTCATTCTATTTCTTTTGAAATAGAGTTGACCATCAGGCCAGGCTAGACGAGTTGTTAATCTGGAATTCGATGTGGTATTATTTCTTCAATATTCAACTTAAATTATGAGATGGCATTACGAGTTGACGATAAGTCGGAACTGGTTTGACAAATTAATGAGACGGAATCAAATTTTTGCTCGTGTTTGGTGATTTTCTATAAAAAAAAACGATTTGTCTCGCGTATTTTCGTGTCGACAGATGATTAGTAGAATATTCGAAAAAAAAGAAATCGATAAATAAAAGCCACAGCCTTGTTGCTTCTCGACAAGATGAGTTTAATAAAATCATGGAAATAGTGAAAAAGTCCACATTATCGGTCGATTCTGTTATATTTTGACGTGTTTCTTGCAATTACATCTTTGTTAAAGTGATTGAAGTTTTTTGATAATCAACAGAATCGATTTAAAAATTTTCGATGCAGCTTTGATCGAAAAGAAGCCGGATCATAGTAAATTATTCATTCATACGGAGACGAAATTAACTAGAATTACTCGTTCTTTTCTATTGACTATTACCTCTTATGAAGCTCCAAGTGAGTTTTATTGCAAAATCCGTCGATTTTCACCTATTCAATTAATCACTTCATGGATAAAAGTAGTGTATAATATTATTGGATATCAGCCGTCGAGTTACTGAGAATGTGATTTTTGCATTTTATATGAGGTAAATCAGCGAGTCATATGTAATCGACTAATTCCTCTTCGCATTCAATATGAAAAGGGGATGTCTTGCAACTTTATATGATACAACTGGCTCTTCCATTTTTTTTATTATTGGAAGCTTCATCTCATTAATCATTTCATATCAGAAATGCTCTTTTATGTATTACTATTTTCGCCGAAGTTTTCTAAGTTTAACTCTGAAAATAATCTGGTCGGATACCGGCCGAGCTAGATCGATTATAGAAATCCACCCGGCCTCATATTTAAACAGCTTAAAGCGTGGTTCAAAATTTTTGATCCTTCTCTCTATAAATCGATGATATCTATGAAAAACTTATATGTAACTGTTGATCAAAACATATCATTTACAAAAAGATAGTTTAAATTTAAATTTTTTACGCTACATTTTTCGTGGAAAATTCGAAAAAGTTTTGTTTTTCCTGATATCTGTAGTAAAATTATTATAACATATCAATAGATTTAATAGTTTTCTCATCTTTGTAATTAATAAAACATTTAAGATATGAGAAAGTGGATGAACATGCCTTGAGGGTGAGGATGGCGCAACAATTTCAATTCTTGCGACAAAGAAGAATTGTGATCGAGGAACTGTAACTTTCATGTGTATCGTTGAGATATCACAAAAAAAACACTAACCGTCCAATCTATTCTGAATTATGAGCTAGCTCCAATCTTATTAATAACACTTCCGCTTGTTGTTCATCAGCCCAAGAAAGATTCAAAATTCTTCATTTTCTCGTATTTCATTGATTTTCTTCTGTAAGACT
Source organism: Macrotrachela quadricornifera (assembly GCA_022393335.1). Lineage (NCBI taxonomy): Eukaryota > Metazoa > Rotifera > Eurotatoria > Philodinida > Philodinidae > Macrotrachela > Macrotrachela quadricornifera. The sequence continues at coordinate 29,229 of JAJEKB010018566.1, forward strand.
TCTATGGTTTAAAATGGTATGTGAAATAAAACAAAAAATTTTGAATGTTTCTTTAACTAATGAACAGCAAATATAAGTGTTATTGATAAAATTGGACAATTAGTGCAACAAAACTGAGAAAGATTTCATTATACAGTGTCAGTCTACAGTTCTGTATAAAACAATCATTTCTCATTTCATTCAATATTTTCGTATACATCGTAAAAAATTCGATATCTCATGCACAAAGGTGCGAGCAAATGAATCCTTTGCAACTTTGTTATGCTTTATCAAGGTCTACTTATTACCGTCAATGCATTTCTAGTGGTGTCCTCAGGTAGAGGCGTTAAAATAATAAAAATTTCTTTCTCTTGTTTCTCTCAATCATATTAATGTTTGCCTAACAGCTTCAATAACAAACAGACTGCATTGTTTTTTGCTTGTTAAAGTGGATACCTGCATAAATGTGGCGATTGGAAGAGAACGGAGAGAGTGAAAGAAAAATTTCTAAGAGGTATAGAGATGCATTAAACAAATTTAAAAAAGTGAAGGTATTGCAGTTTCTCTTTAGTTTTATTATGTTTTTTTTTCTTCAATAAAAAGAATGATTTTTACTAATAAAATTTAAAATTTTTCAAAATAAGGAACAATACGTCTCTTTGCAGATTCCATTGACATATTTCTGCAGTATAGTCACACAAAATTTACTTTGTATCAAGATATAGATGAATTATTCTTTTTAGATGTCACACATTAATGTTGACAAATCACTATATAGTTAGATTTCAAGAGCGTTTTCAGTGAAAGAATGCTGGTTCTTTACTTCTGACCTTGTACCATCTAAACAGTTCAATCATGTTTCACATATTAATCCCACACCGATTGTGCTAACAGTTATTTTGCAGTGAAAGTCTTATGACACTCTACGAAAACTATCATTTATCCTTGACATATACATGCTCAAAGAAAGCAATAAATAATAAGATCACTCATAATGATCAGTTTATGTGAATTTTAAGATTTTGAGCTTATAGATATGCGTAGAGCACAAATCTACTGCATAAAGGATATCATTCAGTTCTTGTATGGATGCGATTTTTGATTAGCAACTCCCACTTTCTTTCAATCTCTACTATATTGAAGTGTAATGTTGTCTTAGTTTAATTCGCATGCGATTAATATTACTAAAACCGAACATATGCAAAGAAATATATAATCAAATATATAGTTATTACATTTTTTTTTGTATTTTCTAGTTTTATAAACACACTGAAATGGGAGCCGCTCAAACATCAACAGCATCGAATAGTACGAAACTTTCTATTTTATGGTTCGATGCATCAGTGAATAACACAGAACAAAATATGAATGCTCAGCGCTTACTTCGTGCATCATTCCATCATTTGAAGATATTTAAGAATGAGAACAAATGCAAGAATTATATTAGATCTTTATCGAAAGAAAATCGAGTAATTTTGATTGTAAACGGTCGACTAGGTCGGCATATAACGCCCCGTATACATGAACTTGAACAAGTCTCCTCAATTTATGTTTATTGTATGAATAAGCGGCTCGAAGAATGGACAAAACAATTCTCAAAAGTAAGTCACACATTGAATACTTACGATGTGTATTCGAAAAAACTGATTGAACATCTGGAATACATATTATTGAGAATTTAATAGCATTTTAAGTGATACGAAGATGTATTACTACTAGATATTTTTATGTAATTCAACTGTATGTGCAACTCTAAGAAATAAAAGAATGTATCTCTCAGTCAGAACTATTGTTGCGATTCGATTGTATTTATTGATCTTATGTTTTAGGTCAAATATGTAACCGAGGACTTAAATCAACTTGTAACATTCATTCTATCAACTGAAAAATCGACACAGAAAAGACGAATAAATCATGATAGATTGAAAGAAGCATTCTCAATCAATATTTTTCATGCAAATAATAATCGAGATCAATCAATAAGTGAACTTAATGATCGATTTATTCAATCACAAGTTCTAATCGATTGTTTACTTAAAATGAAATCTTTCTCAAAAGACAAAATCGATTTTATTTCTTTGTGTAAAAAGGATCATTTCGGTAATGAATCAAAATTAAACATGATTAATGATTTTGAAAAAAATTATTCATCTAATCAAGCCATATCTTGGTATACAAGAGATTCTTTTCTCTATAGATTATTCAATAATGTTCTTCAAGTGCAAAATATCGATTTACTCTATCTGTCTGGATTCTTTATTCGTGATCTTCATTATCAACTTGAACAGAATCGATATCCAACGAGAATTACCATCTATCGTGGTCAATTAATGTCTAATGAAGAATTGAAAAAATTGAAAAATAGTAAAGTACAACTTATCTCAATAAATTCATTTGTCTCAACAAGTTCCAATCGTGATATTGCTCTTTCTTTGATCACTGCAGTTGAAACATCGACTACTGGCTTACAACCAGTCTTATTCGAAATTGATGCTGATCCTTGTCTTAAAGGTACAAGACCTTTTTGTAACATTTCTTCATTCAATCATATGTCCGACGACGAAGAAATACTTATGATGTTAGGATCCATTTTTCGAATTAATCACATTTATCTTGATAATCGAGTGTGGATCATTAAAATGAGTTTATGTAGCGATTATGATCATGATGTTAAAACACTTTTTGATTATATAAAGCATGTATATTATCAAGATGGAAAGATAGATGCTTGTACATTTGGTATTGTCCTGGCTAAAATAGGAAAATTAGATCAAGCCAATAGATACTTTCATCGTTTGCTCAATGAGATACCTCCGAATGATCCAAATTTTGATATTTGCACTCAAAATCTCAGTCAAATAGCATTGCAGAAAAATGTTTATGACTCAAGTAGTATGTTGCTTCATCGATCGCGTGATAATACAATGAATCTATTAAATCCAGATCAATCTTCGTTTGCAAATAGTCTTATCAATACTGGAAATATTTATCTCAGCCAAAATGAAAATCAACGCGCACTTGAATTATTCGATGAAGCATTAGCAATTCATGAACGAATATTTAATGAAAAAGGAATGATATCATGTCTGACGAACATGGGTCACATCTATATAAAAGAAAAAGAACCTCAAAAGGCACTCGATTGCTATAAAAAATTATTAATCATTGAACAAAAGCTTCTTCCTACTAACCATTATGATTTGGGTGCAATATATAATAATATTGCTCTTGCTTATCGCATGCTTCGTCAATATGATAATGCATTGGAACATTTTCAACTGGCACTCAAGATCTATGAAACATCTCTTCCATCTTTGCATGATTCTGTTGGAACAACATATCATGGAATAGGTGCTGTTTACACAGAAAAAGGCAATTTTCCACGAGCGTTATTTTATTTTGAGAAAGCTGCCATAATCTTTCGTCAGACCTTACCTCATGATCATGATAATATTCGTGAAGTTGAACGAAATATTCAAGATATTCGTAAGGTATTTAAAGAAAGTCAATGTTAATGAATACTCAAACACACAGACTGATTAAAATAATGGCATTTGATCTTTTTCATCGTCATAAACATAATATAGATTTAGAGAAGACCAAAAAACGGTTAATCTTAGTGTAATTCAGTTCAACTTGTCATAAACTAATTTTTTTCTAACCATTTTTAAATCAAGATCTAATAAATAGAAAGTTAGTAAGAAATTTGAATGAAATTGATTTAAATAATGTCCTAATTTTTTTTTTTAAATTAATATGTGTTTACCTTCTGTTGATTAGAACATGTTAATCTAATATAAAATATGTTTTCTTGTTTCTTTGTATCATATATGAAAATGAGAAGTTTTGGTAAAATGTGCTAAAACTTAGTTTATCAATAAAGTTGAATTATATTTAATTCTATATTTTTCTCTTGATTCACATATCAATAGAAGATTAACATGATAATTGATATTTCAGTTATTACCAATAAAATGTTCTAAATTCTATTGATTATTCTCACATATAATATCATCTATGAAATGATCTTGTTATCACTAAACAATACAAATTCTTTATTCTTTTTCGCAGATTTCTACCAGAGATGGACGGGGCGCGGTGTGACATCGCCTTACCCCGCCGGCGGGGCGGTGCGCTGCGAAATTTCGCGGTTTCCTCGCCTCTTGATAATATTAAGTCTTTTAAGATTATTTTCTTAAATTTTTGCTTTTCTATTTCGAAACTTTATCTTAATAGATAGAGTAGAATATAAACAATAACATGACAATAAGACATTTAAATATCTCCACCCCTATTCATTTAAATGAACTCAGCTTTTGGTTGGTAGTAGAACTCTGTTCAAATTTTTTTTCTATTGAAATAATGTAAATATAAATCCTGCACTGTTAAATATTTTAGTTGATGTCAAGAAAGCAGCTTTGTTAGTTATCGAGAAAGGAAAATATATATGAAATATTGTGCAGATGATTTTCAGTTTTCATTTAACAGAATAACTTTAAAAATTTCAAATAAATCTCCTGAATGATGCTATATGGATGTACAGAAAAATTTCTCAACCAGTCAATTTAAAAGGTTGCAATTAAAATATTTCGACTTTTCAGACATGAAGTATCGAGTTTTGCTGATTGTCAACTGAATAATCAAAGGCTTTTGGATACACATTTTAGTTATTAGGCACAAGTTCTAGCATTCACAGTACCTAGCATAGTAAATTTTCTATATGTACATCAATATGGTATGTAGAGGATTTGCATGAATTTTTTTAAGTCATTCTGCCACATGACAATTGAAATTCTTCTACGCAATATTTCATATGTATTTTTCCTTATTTTAGAGCATAGAACTTCAGCAAGAAGCTACTCCATTAATAGTTTAACCGGACTTGAGTTATATATGAATTCTATATAGTGTCTTGAAGCCGTTCGTCACAGTACAAGAATGGGCTCTAGATTGCGTTTCTCACTCTCTATGATGATAGGTCTGACAGCCTGTCTCTAATGAGTAATTAATTAATTAGACGCTAATTAAATGATTAGTTAAGCGGTCAATAAAGATCTGTGATGGATGTTTTATTAATTATATGCTTGTTAATTAACTAACTAATTAAGGCTTTGATCATGCTCTGCGACAGATATTAAATTAATTAGGCACAAATTAATTAATTGAATAATTAATCTCGATGTCGGTTACAGTCTGTAGGGAGAAGGATGGGAGGGAGTGATTCCAAAGTTCTACCCTTGAACACTTCAACACTTTCAGATCGTGTTTCACAAAAAAAACCATTGAAACTTACATGATTGGAAAGAAGGACACCTATACTTCTCTTACTCTACTACAGTTTGATCATACATGTCGTACGAATAACAAATGTTGATGATTCTTTATTTTTCATCGAATTTCTATTTATCATTATCATTGTATTCATTTTTCTACGTAATGTTTTCAATTTTTTTCTTTTTCTATCTCAATCAAAATAATAATTTTCATGTAAATTCGATCGTAAAAATATTTCTAAATTATATATAAATGATAAATCATATAAATAACATGAATTAATATGTTTTATTAAATGAACATGCAATTGAAGAAATGAACTACGAACTATTACTGTGAATTCTCGATGAGCATTTATTTCATGTATTTTCGCTATTTCATTGGTATATTATTCTTTAAGTTTATATCTCGAATATTTCTTTTTTTCCGATGTTTGAATACCTTTAAAATCATTGCCTGAATTAACTTGAATAAATTGCTTATCATCAGTATACTATTTTCCCTTCATCTACATATGTCTAGATCATACAATTATGCTAACTAGGGAAACTTAATTAAAAAATAAAATATTATTTAAGATTATTTTATTTAAACAAAAAATTACAAAAAAAAATAACATATTTATTCTATACATCGAAACATTTGCTATTGGATTGACCATACTAAAGAAATGTATTTCCGCCAACAGAATCTCGGAAAAAATTTTGTATGTTATTTATGAATCTATATATTTTGACACAATTATATTTCAAAAATTATTTAAAGATTGTAAAAAAAACGTTAAAAAAACAACATAGCATTGCTACTAATATAATAGTCGTAAAATACAGAATTCTATACAAAGTAAAAAAAAAATAAAGATCGATAAATAATTATTTAAATAAATTCTTTTTTAAATATTCTGGTAGAGAAGAAAGAAATCTTCTTAAATCTCGTTATGAAGATTTTATACCAAGTGACTCGTGTTAAACTTCGGTATGATGGTGATGATAAAAGTGATTTTATTAATGGATATAATAATAAATATACGTGCTACAGATACCATGAAATATTATCCGTATTTCTCGATGGAATTAAAAGCAATTCTTAATGTTGGTTTATATCAAATGCAGAATAAAAAATCGGAAAAATTCCATACCTGTACCATAACATCATCAGAACTAAGAAAAACACCATCACGAAATTCGTCAATGACTAAAGCACCAATTATTTTTCATTATTCAGCTATAAAGTCTTTCAAGCTGTATCAGAATGAAGACAAACCCGTGGTCTTCGATGTCTCCTTTTTCATGACGATAATGCAAGACCATATCGAGCTTGGACTACCAACGAATTTTTCACTGAAAATCATGTAGAATCATATCCAAATCATTCATATTCTCCAGATCTTAGTCCCAGGTGACTTCTTCTTGTTCCCCAAACTTAGGAATCAACTATGTGGAATGCAGTTGAACGGCGACAACGCAATATTAGCAGTCTTAGAACAAGTCATTGATAATCTTACAAAAGAAGATTTCAATAACTGCTTCAAAGTCTGGTTTGATCGAATGCACAAGTGTATTGATGCTGAAGGACAATACTTTTAAAAAAATACACTAGAATCAGACTTTGAATATTTATCCTCAAGGCAGATGAAAAAACTTTTGTAGTGCCTCATGTATTAGGTATGAGAAATAAAAGATTGAGCATATGAAGAATATTTAGATGTAATGATTGATCCAAGATCATATACATACACTATATGTAAAAAAATAAAGCGTATTTTATTATTTATAGTCTTGTAGCACTAACATGCTTGAGGAGTAGCATTTGAAAGACAGCAACACTAGTAATTATCTCTTTTATCCACTGGTTATTTAATCACATTATCTTCACCATGAGTAGAAGTTTTCGTTTCTCATAAAGTGCAAAAAACTGGAATTGTGAAATGGTATGACATTTGCCAAAATGCAGTTGAAGTCACTCGTCAATTTCAAAATTTTTTCGATCGAACTCCTCTAACGTCAGAGAACATTTTGAGTCTTGTACGCAAATTTAACGAAACTGGAAGACTCGAAGATAAACCACGATCTAGTCGTCCTGGATTCATTAGTACCGACGAGAATAAAGAACGTGTTCATGTTGCTTATACAGAAAATCCTACAGTTTCACAAAGAAAAGCTTCTTTAGAACTGAATCTGTCTAGAAGTAGTCTTCAACGAATGATAACAGAACTAAGATTGAAACCGTATCGTCCACAATTGCTAAATACTTTAAATGAAGACGATTCCGGCAGAGGTTATGAATCTGCCAGCATCCTTCTCAGCGCGTCAGCAGAAAGAATCTTGCTTGCTTGACCGAATTATTTAGATCGACGAAATAACTTTCAAGTTGAGTGGTCGTGTCACTAGACACAATTGCCTTTATTATGCTATAGAAAATCCCCTTGTTATTATTTATCAAGAAATGAATACTCTAAGCATCATTGGACAGTTCTTCTTTCATTATAACATTAACATAGACTGCTATCTCGAGATACTTCAAAAAGATATTGTTTCAACCATCGCCAGTAAAATGGATTTAGAAGAAATAGTCTATGTGTATGATGGAGTACCGGCTCATTACGCTCAAGCTGTCCAACACTATCTGGACAAGACATTTCCTGAAAGATGAATTGGTCGACACAATCACTAGTTCGCATACCAACTAATTTCTTTGTATAGGTTATGATCAAGGATTGTGTATACGCAACAAAATCTCAAAATTTTCAAGCATTAAAAGATGCTATAATCATTCAAATGCGAAGTTTATCGTAGAAATCTTATCAAAATGTTTGTTAATCATTCTATATTGATATACTTTTGGATCACACTGTATTTTATTCAAAATATGATGTACATATTTGTTCTACAAGTTGTAATCTTAATTCTAATTTAATTGTATTAGTTTATTAATATATGCGTTTTTTTTAAATATAAAACTAAGAAAAAATAAAGGATGAATGAAATAACATAAACAAACAAGTAAAAAAGTATATACATTATATATTTTTTTACATAACAATTTTTATTAAATCTCTTCATTTCTCTTTTGATATTGAACAAAATAAAAATATTGGTAATAATCACAAGCATGTATATTTTTCGAATAGTTTATTATAAATAAACTTTAAGATAAAAAATAAAAACAATAGAATATATATATATATATATTAACATCTATTTAATAGAATTTCTGCAGAATCTCCATCATAATTAACAACAGCAATATCTAATGAACCATCTGCATCAAAATCTATCATAGCAATTGCATAAGGATGAAAATTATAACCTATTGTATATGATGTTTCATTTGAATAAGTACCATTTTCATATCCGTGAAGTAATAAAATTCTGTTACTACCAGAAGTGATAATAACAATATCTAATAAATTATCATCACTAAGATCACCAATTGCAATTCCATGTGGATGAGACTGAGGGCCAGTTGAATAAGTTGTTATATGAGTAAAACTTCCATTACCATTTCCAAAAAGAAAATATATATTGTCTGATCCATAATTAGCCACAACTATGTCAGATTGATTGTCATAATTTAAATCAGCAACAGCAACTTCAATAGGTCGAGCATTATCTCCCATTGGATATCGTATCATTGGATCAAAAGTTCCATCACCATGACCAAGAAAAATGCCTATATTATTCGTACCATAATTAGCTACAACTATATCAAATTTATTATCATTATTAAAATCACTAACAGCAACTGAAAATGGACGTGATCCAATACCAGTTGAATATGTTGTTACACCTCCAATACTTTCATTACCATAACTTATATGTATACCAATACTATTCATTAGATAATTGGCAGTAGTAATATCTAATCGATTATCTCCATCAAAATCACCTATAGCAATTGACATTGGTCCAGATTTTCTTCCAGTCGAATAAGATGGCCCTAATATAAATCGTTTATTACCTAATCCATAAAGTATCACTATTTCATTAGTTCCAGGATTTGATACAGTTACATCTATTATATCATCATTATTAAAATCACCAGATCTTATACAATTAGGACTACTTCCAGCTCCAATTGAATATGACATTATTGGAGCAAAACTTCCATTACCATATCCATAAAGAATACCTACATTGTCACTATTTTTATTGCTAACAGCAATATCCCATTGATTATCATTATTAAAATCATTTACTATAATCGATATTGGTAGTGAGCGAATACCAGTTGAATATGTAACTTGCTTTTCAAAAGTTCCATCACCATAACCAATAAAAACACCAACATTATCTTTACGAAAATTTGCAACTACAACATCTGTAATATTATCATTATTAATATCCCTAACAGCAATAGATTGTGGACGTGAACCATCATCTGTTGAAAAATGTGTTACATTACCAAATGTTCCATTTCCATATCCTAATAAAACGCCTATATTATTACCATGATAATTTGCAACAACAATATCCGTTTGATTATCATTATTAAAATCACCTGAAGCAACACTATATGAACATGAATTATTTCCAGTTGAAAATGTTATTACAGGAGCAAATGTTCCATTACCTTCTCCAAGTAGAACACCTATAGTATCCGAACCACAATTTGCTACAATAATATCTAATATATAATCATTATTAATATCAATACATAGAATATCATGTGGATAAGATTGATATCCAACTGAATGAGTGATTAATTCATTAAATTTTCCATCTCCATATCCAAAAAGAATACCAATATTATCACTTGTAGTAAAGGCTGCAGCAATATCTATATAACTATCATTATTTAAATCACATGTAGTAATTGAATATGGTTTTAAATTAAATTTATTTGAATAAATTTCTTGATTTTCAAATGATCTATAATTATAACCAAAAAGTATACCTATATTATCTCTACCTTGATTAGCTACAACAAAATCCAATTGATCATCATTATTAAAATCAGCAATAGCTACCCAATATGGTTGTGAACCATCTTTTGTTGGATATAATATTAAATCATTAAAATTTCCATCACCATCTCCAAGAAATACACCAATACTATTACTACCTGAATTAGCAGTGATAATATCAAGTTTATCATCCTTATTAATATCAGTAATAGTAACATATTGTGGAAATGAATCAAATCCAACAAAATAATCTACTGGTGATTTAAATGATCCATTACCATATCCTAAAGAAACACCAATACTATTACTTTCTGAATTAGCAATGGCAAGATCTGATTTTCGATCATGATTAAAATCACCAGCAGCGATTGAATATGGATGTGGAACACTACCAGTTGAATATAATGATACATGATTAAATCTTGCACTTATATATCTAACTAATAAATTTAATGAACCAATACCAGATTCAGCAACAATAATATCCCATCGAGTATTATTATTAAGATCGCCTATAGCAACACCTTTAGGATTAGAACCAGATGTAAGTTGATATGATCGTTCTAAAATAAATGATCCATTTTCATGTTGAGCAACTATACCAACAGTATTAGTACCTAAATTTGTAACAATAATATCAAGTCTATTATCATAGTTAATATCAGCTAAGGCTAGTCCAGATGGATTTGAAAATGATTCATCTGTATACATAATTGCTTTTTTAAATGTTCCATCATCATTAGTAAGAAGAATAGCAATAAAATCAGATGTTGAATCTGCAACAACAATATCAAACCATCTATCACTATTAATATAACCAGTAGCTATTGAATTTGGATGAGATTGAATTCCTACTGAATAAAGAATTATTTCTCTAAAAGTTCCATCACCATTTCCATATAATATACCAATAGTACCACTTTCAGCATTAGCTACAGCAAGATCTTGTTTTGTATCATTATTAAAATCAGCAACAACAATTGCACGAGGATCCGAACTTGTTCCAGTTGAATATTCCGTTTTATTAGCAAAACTTCCATTACCATATCCAAGAAAAATAGCAACGTTACTAAGACGAAGATTAGTAACAGCTATATCTAATATATCATCATCATTAAAAAGACCTACAGCTACAGATGTAGGAAAAGATTCCGAACCAGTTGAGTATAATTTCATATTATTAAAACTTCCATTACTAGATCCAAAAAGAATATTAACAGTATGTGCACCATAATTTGCAATAGCTAAATCATTTCGACCATCACTATTAAAATCAGCTATACATATAGAATAAGGAGAAGATCCACTTTGAAGTGGATATGATATTTCTGATTGAAAACTTCCATTTCCATATCCTAATAAAACTCCTATACTACCACTTCCTAATTTAGTGACAACAACATCTAAATGTTTATCATCATTTAAATAACCGACAGCAACTGATAATGGACGTGAACTAGATCCAAGTGATAATTGTGTTTTACTAGCAGAAAAACTTGTTGAATATCCTCGAAGAATTAATAAATAATCTGTACCAGAATTCACAACAGCTATATCTAATATTTTATCATTATTAAAATCATTAACAACTGCTGCAAATGGATGAGCTCGAGAGCCAGTAAAATAAGTTGTTAAATTTGAAAATGTTCCATTACCATATCCTGGAAAAACATGTACATTTCCATTTATTGAATCAACAATAACAATATCAGTTTGTTTATCATTATTTACATCACCAATAGTAACATATTGTGGACGAGATCCAATATCAAGAGTGAATAATTTTTGTGTAGCAAATGTTCCATTATTATAACCAAAAAATATACCTATATTATATGTACCATAATTCGCCACAACTAAATCAAGAATATGATCGTTATTAAAATCACCCGCAGTAATTGATAATGGTTGTGAACCAATGTTTGTAGTATATATTTTAGAAGGACCAAAACTTCCATTACCATACCCGAAACAAACAACTATATTATTTGTACCATAATTAGCAATAGCTATATCTAATAATTTATCTTCATTAAAATCAGCAACAACAACTGATTGTGGAATTGTATCATATCCAATAAAATAAGTTATATTATTTGCAAATGATCCATTACCATATCCAAGATATATAGTTATATCATTAGTACCATGATTAACAGAGATTATATCTAAATTTGTATCATTATTAAAATCTTCACTTGTAATAAATAATGGACGTGAATTATTCATAGAAATTATTGTTTGATTATCAAATGTTGCATTTAATGCTCCAAAAAATATTCTTATATTATTTATACCATAATTAGCAACAGCTATATCAAGAAAACTATCATTATTAAAATAATTAACAGTAACTGAATAAGGACGTGAATCAAAACCAGTTGAATAGGTTATTTGTTCTATAAATGTTCCATTATCATCACCAAAGAATATACCGATATTTTCTTTACCAGAATTTGCCACTACAATATCTAATTTATTATCTTTATTAAAATCACCAACAGCAAGTGATCGAGGTGATGAATGAAAAGCTAATGAACTTTTCGATGATTGTCTAAGTGTAGCTTGACAGTTATCAACTAGAAAAAAATATTATTAAAATTACTATTTTTTTCATTTCAAATAACAAAAATAAAAAACAATAATAATTTACGATCTATTGATACAGCTAAAGTAACCACAACAATTCCGATCATCATGTATATGACAGTAAATAGGCTAAATCCCAAACAACCGATAATATATGGTGAAACTTTTTGTTTTTTTTTCTTCCTATTAAAATATTAATTCAATTTTTTCTATTTAAAAATGATAAAAGAAAGAGTTATACCATTTCCTTGAAATCTTGTATATAGTTACTTCATCATCACTACCGATAATTGTAGTTTGTCGTCGTAATCCATCTAACATTAAATTGAGATTTTTATTTGAACCAATAGAAGAACGTTGATCATGAGAATAAGTTGAACATGATTCGTTTTTAGTTAAACTTAACATTGTATTGATTCTTAATATAAAAAATAATTATTTTATTTTATTTTTCTCTTTTTTATTAATAAATTTATCGATTGAATATATTAACTTTTTCTTTTTCATTGACAACTAAAATTCAATACAGAATATTACTTTTTTACTTGTAGAAAATTCGAAAAAATTTTCTTTTTTTTTGTAATAAAAAGATAGAACATCTTCTGTTCTATTTTTCTATGCTATTCGATCAGTCTTCATCTAATATTATAATAATAGAATTTTTATATGATTTTACAAAAACAGCGTAACAATAATATGTTTAATGATAGTAAAAATGGAACCATAACAATCAACATAGATATGTAATATTTATTGAATAGGAAAAAAACGTTTTGTTTTTATTTTAATGAGAATCTATTTAGTCATAGATAAAAATGACATAGAAATAATATGTACGAGTAATAAGTTGGTATTTTTTAACGTCTATTGATATTAACCTATCATAAGCGGTATTTTTATCGAATAAATTCTATAGAAACATTCAATGTTTGATGAATCCATTAACAAATTGATTCAATAGAAGTATATTATAAGTTTCGATTTAAGATTAATAAATCGAAGAAATGATTTTGAAAAATTTGTCGATGTATCATAATGAAAAATCGTATTAATTAATGATTTTTTTTAATTGATTATTGATTTATCAATTAATTAGAAAATTGAGAGTCAGTTGCAATTTTTACACAGTTTATTGAAATAATCATTGTTTTATATACAATATACTTCTGATAAATGCATTAGTCAATCAATCTTATAAAAAAATAATAGGTTTTATAGAAATAAAATAGTTAAACCGAAAATAATAACGAAAAAATAAAATTAATAATCAATTTTTATTTATAAAGACGAATGTCATTTATTGTTATATAAATGTTTAGTATAGGTAGGAGCGTAGGTGGTACAGAAAAAAGTGGGTGTAGAAATATTTACACCTACACTCGAACTATTTTTAATTTTAATACATTCGAAATCGAAGAAGAATAAATCAATAATTGTATTTTTTATTTTAATTATTTCCAATAAAACAGATTTGAGATACATCAATAGTTTCTTTAAAAATGTACGTGTGTTATAGATTCATTTTTGCTAAATCAAAAGGCTATTCCTAAAATTTGAAAAAAAAAATTTATATTATTATTCTTCCAATAGCAACTAGAATTAACATCCACTTGATCATTTTATTTATAGTTGTTTAATTAATGACTCTTCTAGAATTACTATAGCGGATAAAGGATTAAGTTAAAAAAAACATTGTCACTTACTAAAAAGGTTATGAAAATAAAAAGATTGTTAACTAGAAAATAATATATACGTATATAAAAGTTTTTCAAAATAACAAGCGTAATTATTGCTGTTATAAGCAACAATATAATAGGAGAAGGTAAATACCCATAATGATAGACACGTACATATAACTTTTTTTTTTGATATTATCTTTTTTTTTTTCTCTTATACTATTCAAAGGTTGTATGAGATACATATAGTGATTATATTCATTTTTTTATATAACTGCCTTCTTATTAACATTAATAAATACGATTGAAAATGACATTTTTCGTTCTATATATTTTATAAATCAAAAAACCATGTGAAATCGATTATTAATGCTTAATTCGTTCTTTTTTTTCTGTGTTTAATGATAGATAAAGTGTATGAATGCAAGATACTCTGTTTTAAAAAGATGTACATGTGAATAAAAATCAATGTCTACGTTAAAGCGGATCGTAATTATAAATCAAGGTGATGTGAGTAGGTGAAGGATATTCACGTCAACTTTTTAAAAATTTCTATTTGATTGAAATAAAATATTTTGTTTTTCTTTCGTTTTGTACAAAAATAACTCGATATAAATTAAACATAAGTATAGTTTAATTTATTTCTATATTTATTAAATGCATTATTTATTGAAGAATTTATTGTACTAATATATTATAATGAATAATCATGGTGAGCTTTGCTAATATTAGAAAAATTTAAAAGAATTTATGTTAATACACAATTCTGTTTTGATTAAACTAGAATAATAGAAATTTAAATATACTATGTCGTAGAGATTCTTCAGGGTCATCAATGCGTATATAGTAAATTATATTTTCATTAGGGTCTAAAGGAAATGGAGTCAATTTACTGATAGGCAATTACACATGCACATCCTCAAGTCGTTCGTATCAAAGGCAAGATGATTGAAGATGCTATATATATGTGATTATAACCCGTCAAAAACTCTAGATTATCATGCTTGAATGTAGATGTATAATCGTCTATCAGTAAATTGTCTTTAGTTTCTTCGAAGTCTTATGAAAACAGGACTTTTTATATACAATTCGATGCGTCTTAAAAACCTCCACAATATTGTATATTTAGTTTTTCGTTTTTGAACAAGTTATATTATCCGATAGATCTTAAATACTGAACTTAGAATAAAATAAATATTCAAAATTATTTGGAATATTCTTTACAAATTGAAAACAAATCTTCTGATGGAAAAAAACCCATGTCATCAAAATTGGCGATCTTTAACGATTTCTCTCAATTTAAATAATATAACGCAATTGTCAAAATTCCATTTCCCACAACGTCTACTGGTGCTAATGCTTCAATCTAAATAAAAGACATGTTTACTTTATAAATAAAACTTACCAACTTATATTGATATTAGCGTTGATCTAAATAAAGATGAAATATTTATTTAATAAATAAAATTACTGCGATTGATTTCATGTCATCGAAATTGGGTCATTTTTGGCGATTAATCGCTAAAAATGACCCAATTTCGATGACACGAGAAGATATTATTTGATGTCAAGATATGCATTTAAGCAACAGATTATCTTATGAATGAATGAATGAAGAAGAGCTTTATTAGCAGGCTTGACCACTGAGATCCTGAACCGCGTAAAATGCGCAAAAAAAATCAAAAATTTGTTTATTGTTTTGATAAAAGTTCTTAATTCACTTCCTTGGTCGACCGATGGGTAAATTAGGAATACATTGTTGTTTAGTGTAGTGTTGTTGAAAGGTTAACTTGAATTATTGATTTTGATAATTTGTATTAAGTATTGGTGGTTCATATGTTTGAATATTGTATAAACATCTTTGGGTGATGATTTGAAAACGATCTCCAAGTGTTGGCAACTTTACAAGTTCATGTAATTCGCTATTGCTTGTATATGGTAAACAAAAGATAATACGAAGACATTTTCAAAAAAATTGATGACATGTTTCCTGAGTTTCTGGTGAACAAAGTACATAAACAATTGAGATGAAAGTAAAATGAGGCCAGATAAAAGCAGACAAAACTGTATGTTTTAATTTGAAAAACGAAGGATATTATTTATGTAAAAAGCGAAGAATCCGTAATCCAGTATGTATTTTGTTTATTTGTTTTTAATAAATTTATTAAAACTTAATCGGTGATCTAGTATATATCCGAGGTACTGAAATTGATTTACTTGTGTAATCGGTATTGGATTAAAAAATAAATTTAGTTTTGGTGGTATAGAACACCTAGAGTATATGACAAACTCACATTTTGCAGAGTTAAAAGGTTGATGTCATTTTCAAGTATAATTCAATAAATGATTTATTTCGTTATTGATTTTCCTCTGTAACATAACTGTTTGTTGTTGATAAGATAGAAATAGTGATTGTGTGTAGATTAATGCTAAGTCATCAATAAATAGATGACAATGTTCAGGTTGATGGAAAATATCAGATAAATCATAGTGATAAACAATAAATGCTGTGCTGGAAAAACAGCTACCATGCGGTACGCCTGACTGAATATTAATAACTTGAGATAAATAACAATCTATATCAATAATGCAAGTTTTATCTAGAAAATAATTAAGAATCCATTGCATATAAGCTAATTTCGATAATAAACCTTGTTGCCATAATCTATCATATCCTTGAAGAAAATCTATATAAATAACAGCTGATATAGAGTTATAGGTTGATGATTGCGTAAATTGTTGTAGCACATGTTGAACTCTTGTAGCGATTGACTGATATTTTCTTGAACCTGATTATTGGGATGGAAGTATATTATTCTTATTATAACACTAATTAAATCGGATTAAAAACAGTTTCTCATAGATTTTACTGGAAACTGGTAAAGTAATTGGTCATAATTGTGATGTTGCCGATACTGAGCCGTTGATCTTATTAAAACATATTAAATGTGAACATTTCCATTGTTTACTCCATTTAATTGCTGCAAATAATTTGTTATATTGCTCTATTAGGAGACTATACCATTCGTATGGAATAAGTTTAATCATTTGATTGGATATTCTATCAAAACTAGATGATTTTTTCTTTGTTAATGATTAGACAATAGTATTAATATCGTTAATTTTGGAAGATAAATCAGAATTTTTAAGATGCTCTTGTAGTACACTACCATTATTCATATTAAATAATTGTCTCCACAATTTAGTTGCTTCATTATCAACCATACTTGTTAGATCAAGAGTCGAAGGTTCAAATCTTTTTTTACAGTGTTGTTCTATATAAAATAGAATTGATTGAGGAGTTTTATAAATAGCAATATTATCATCATTGACTATACCAGTAAATCCAATACTTAGTTTTTTGTATAAATATTTAACTTTACGCCAAAATGTTAATGAATTAGGTGATGTTACTTTAGATATAAATGTGTTTCACATTCAGGCTTTCGGACTTCTAATTTCGTGCCGAATAAACGATGACCATAAACCCAAATCGAGACGATCATGTTCTAGTTTTGTTTTGCGATAACGATTTTGTAAATAATGTTTATATTCAAGTAGAATACGTACCGAAGGTGATAATGTAGGTCGAAATGATTTTTGTACAGTCAACACTGTCACTCTTGATTTTAACGCTTGTAAAAAATTTTGAAATTGAATAAGAATCTGACATTCGTTCAGGGTATCATTATAAAATTTTTCTATGTGCTCATGTAGGACACTTAGAATTGCTTGAAATAAATTTTAATATGTTTTTGAAATTAATTGTTCTTGTTTATTTGTAAATATAATTTTTGAGAATTCAATGAATATAGGAAAATGATCACTACAATTATATGATGATGAAGAACATTCAACTGAACCTTGTTGATCATTAGATATAATTAAATCAATGGTTATCGATGATCGAAGTGAAGTTTGCATATGAGAATTATGTACAATTAATTTATTTGCATCGATTCATTTTGCTAATTAATCACCTTTGAAATTTTTTGTGGAACACTCCTACTTAACATGTTTTGTATTAAAGTCACCGAATAGAATAAGCTTTTTTGAATATGTAAGTAATAATGACATTGTACCTAATAGTAAAGACATTTTCGATGAAGAATATATTAAAACAATAGTATATGTTGATTAATTAATATTAATAATTGCAGCAGTGATATTAGGTTTATCAATGTTAATTGGTATATATTTAATTTATTGATGAATCGCTAGCATTGCAATTCCATGTTTATTTTCACCTTCTGCTTTTATGATTTTATATCCTGGTAGTAATTATTCAATAATGTTTATATCAGTCGGTGAATCTAACTCATTCAAGGAAATTATATCTGGTTGATATTTCTTTATTATCTGAAGAAGTTCTAATTGATTTGATATAAAGTATCTGATATTGTAATGAATTGCATTTAAAAATTTAGTTTTTGATTCGTGTATATTTCTATATGAATTAGTCTAACGTTCAAATGATTGTGATCATGGTATAGTTAAACATTATTCTTTATACCTGTAAGTATTACATTGACTACTATTTGAATTGAAAAAATTATTTTGTTCTGTTATTGTTTGATAGAAATAACTACTTGAAGATTTGTTAGATTTCATTAGTAGATTGTCTGTAGTAGTGGTGTTAAAAGATAATGGCTGAAAACGTTCTGTATACGGATTTCATTGCGTTATTTGTAGTTGATAGAAGTGTTTGCTGCTGATTTACGTATTGTTGGTTTCACTGTAGTATCACATTCGTTACTACGTGTTTAAATAATAGAATTCGAAGTATTTTTCATATTACAATCTGCAATTGTTGTTTCTAAAAGGCTAGTTATTGTATTTCTCATGAATATTTTTTGATTGATATTTGTTACGATCGTCGATTGTTCGTTGTTTTGATTTTTCGATGGTGAAATTATATCAGTATTAACAGTAAAAATGTTTGATTTGTGTATTGTAGCATATTGTGCAGGTGGCGTAATGAAAAATTTTCGGATTTGGGATGCACTTGTGGACAAGATAAGTGCCCTGAATAATGTGATTGGTGACAATTTGCACATTGAATTGGACGTATGTAAATTTTTTTGAAATCATAAACTGTGTTACATCTAAAACGATGTTGACATTTATAGCAAATTAATACTCGCACTGGTACAAAATATGATCTCATTTAATGTATACTTTCACCTATTGATAAATATCCTTCTTTTAATAATTGTTGTACTGAGTGTGACTGATTAAAATCTGCTCTAATCATTTGGGTTGGAGTGCTATTTTTAGAAATTATTCTCGTAGTGTTTCTAAAATTTAGATGTTTTTCTTTTAATTTGCTATTGATTTCTATAATATCCCAATCTTTAAAAACTCGATATATCACTAATGAATTTTCAAGTGGTAAAATTCGAGGTTGTTTGACGTTGAATGGAGTATTATTAATTTGTTGTGGCCATTGATCTATCATAAGATTGTTAAATGATTGTTGATCCATTGGAAAAATAAGAAAGCCAGCATCACTTTGCCGACCAGTTATTTTCATTTTCAGTAATCAATATATGTCATTGATTTGACATTGGGCTCTTTAAGTTGTTTTGAATTTATCCATTTTTCAGTTTCAATTTCTTCTGCATCTGATGTTTCGAAATTGCAACTTTCATAAGCTTTAGTTAAGATTGAGTTTCTTTTACGTGGATGGTTCTCTTAGCCTCCCTTTTTGCTCATATATGTATATTGTATTTATATAATATTTGTAATTGAAATAAAAATGATATCGAAAAAAAGCAGCCGAAAATAAGCGCACAAAATGAAAAGTAATCGAATGAACAGATTATCTAAAAAATATTATGCATAATGAGAAAAAAAAATCCACTTTCTAACAATTAAAAATTTATTTTTATTCTATAACTTGTTGTGATTTCTTACATTTTATCATTATCGATTCTATTTTAATGTCTGTATTTAATAGTATAAGATAAAAAATTTTACTTTGCCTATATGCTGGATGAAATCAGGCAGATATGTGAAATTCTTCACTCACTACTATGCAAATCAGATCAACAAAAGTCATCCTACTTTCGAGATCTGTTAAACTCGCCACAACCTAAAAATAATTGCTGGTATACTACAACATGTATATATGAATGAAGAAATATGGGACTCCTATAGTCACATCGTAACTTTAACCAAACAAATTCCATGTTTTCAAAAATGATTAAAAAAGTGATGATAATCATGATGTTTCTGATAAATCGTGGTGTTAATACTCGAATTTGTTCTGTTTTAAACAGATATTCTATGCATCTAAACTTACATACCAGAAGAAGCAAAATCTTATCTTAAATATATTTCTACTTAATTTATAACTCAAAATTAATTATGAAAATCGAGATTATTAAATCACGATGTATCGCTAATATTTGAATGAAAAATGATCACCATTTTCATGACATGAAGTAGAATAGGATTTATGATATGAGCTATGCATTGATAAAATAAAAAAATATTATATTTCGTACTTTGTTATATGACGAAAGCAATACAAAAAAAAATTATCTATGAATTTTTCAACTAGAAGTATTTATCGCCCTGTCTTTAAATTGTTTAAAATTTATTTGACATTTCATACATTTACATTAAGTCATTTGATTCATATCTTTTATAATTACGATCTATTTGATAAATAATCATACGCTTTTTATTGTAAATCGATGATATGGTTGAATAATTAAAATAGAAAGACATGAATCAAATGCTTGCGTATAAATTACAAAAACAAAGCATATTATGAGTGTCCATATGTACATTAAGAAAAAGAAAATAAACAAAAGAAAATGCTTATAAATATGATAAGAACAGAAAAATAAAAATATGAGAAGAAAAATGTCGATCAATCTTACTAATAAGCGAAAAAAAAAATAAATACATCAATATATTATAACTTTATTTTATATATTCATATACCTTATAATAATAAATGTGCACGAGTATTTTATAGAATAGAGAGAATAATTATTAATGATCAATAAAATTTCATGAATATTAGTCATATTTCAAACAGGTTATGTATGTTAATAAAATATATGATCTCTTTCTTCTTTTATATATCTGTAAGAATTATCCCAAAAAGGTTCTAATAGAACAATCAACTTATTCAATAGTATTAATACTGTTTTTAATGACATAAATATTTTTTTTATAGATTAAGAAAAGATAATGTCTATTGAAATGATAGATATCAACACATGTCATCCTGATGATTTCACAAAAGATGGTGGACCAATTAATAACTCATTAGAACGAAAATGTATTCTTCAAACTGAAAATAAACCAATGAAATGTCGTAAAACTACGATTATAATGTATGTTAATTTTTAATATATCGAAAAATCTTTTAAATTGATATAATAAAATCTAGGAGGAAGATTATTCTTTGCTACATAAATTCAAAAATAAGAGCTTATATAGGATTTACTCTATTTATATTGATATTCACGATTATTGGAATTATAATTGTTTGTCTTACTGGATTAGAATCAGGTATGTTTTTATTTAATCACAGTTTAATTGAGAAGATGATTAATAATAGATAAATAAAGCAAATTAATCATTCAAGTCAATATATTTCTATGATAGATACAAAAAAGCTGTTAAAGCAATCCTTACTGAATTGAAATATTAAACATAATATACCTACTGTTGCTGATACCTAAAAAGTCGTCGTTTTTTTTATGTATATCTGAGTATAGTTCGGCATCATTCCTTTTTTTAGAGTATTGAACTTCAACCAAAAAAAAAATACTCTTTAGATATTTTAACTAGACTTGAGTTACACATGACCTCTGATAGTACCTGTAAATTGTACTAAAAATAGAGCAATAATACAGTTTTATGTTGGCACTTATTAGATAGTATAATTATATCGATCTAGAATCCTTCTTATAGAATATATCTTCTAATAAAATCATTTAGTATTAGTTTATTCACAGATTTGCTATAAGAATAATAGATACATCATATTTTATATTTTAATTCCACAGGAAATATGGTACACAATTTTTTCTTTCATTTTGTTCTTTAGAGAAAATATGTACTCGTACGTTCAAACGAACAATTGGTAGTTATACAAATTATGATTCTGGCCCACGATCTGTAGCTATCGGTGATTTCAATAATGATACACAGTTGGATTTTGTTGTAGCTAATACAGATACTGATAATATCAATGTATTTTTTGGATATGGTAATGGTACCTTTAAAAATCAAGCAAAATATTTAACTGGTTATCAATCAAGTCCACAATCAATTGCTGTTGGAAATTTGAATAATGATAATATACTTGATATAATTGTAGCTAATTTTGGTTCAAATAATATTGGAATATTTTATGGATTTAAAGATGGAACATTTGATATACAAAAAACATTTTCAACTGGTTCTTCACGTCCATTATTTATCGCTATTGCTGATATTAATCTTGATAATCAATTAGATATTGTTGTTGTTAATCATGGAACAAATAGTATCAGTATATTTACTGGTTTATATAATGGATCTTTTATACTTTCAGCATCATGTTTTACAGGCTATGATTCATATCCAAGATCACTTGCAATTGCTGATTTAAATAATGATAATCAATTAGATATTGTAGTTGCTAATTCTGGTACACACAATATTGGAATATTTTTTGGACAAGGAAATGTAACATTTCAACATCAAAAAATTTATTCAACTGGTTATCCATCAAATCCAACATCAGTTATTATTGCTGATGTTAATAAAGATAATCAATTAGATATTATTGTTACTAATTGTGATGCTAGTAATATCGGGGTATTTTTAGGATATGATAATGAAAAATTTTCTACACAACATAAATATTCAACTGGTATTAATACTCGTCCATATCATCTTTCTATTGGTGATTTTAATGTAGATAATATATTAGATATTATTACAGTTGATCCATATCATGGAAATATTTATATTCTTTTAGGACATGATAATGGAACTTTTCCTCTCGTAACAAAATATAATACAGAAGTTCGATCATCACCACGCTCAGTAACTGTTGGAAATTTTGATAATGACAATAAACCTGATGCTCTTATTGTTAGTGATAGTACGAATAGTATACTTGCACTTACTGGATATAAAACAGAACCAACTATACTCTATAAGACATATTCCACAGTAAAATTGCCTAATCCAAGATCATTATCTATTGGTGATCTTAATAATGATAGTTGGGCAGATTTTATTATTGTCTCTGCAAATACAAATAATGTAGGTGTATTTCTTGGAAATAGAGATGAAACTTTTTCAAGTTCTACAATATATTCAACTGGAACAGGTGCAGAACCCTTTTCTGCTGTATTAGGTGATTTCAATAATGATTACATGCTAGATATTGCTGTTGTTAATCATGGTCATAGCAATGTAGGAATATTGCTTGGATATGGTAATGGATCATTTTCAAATATATCAACTTATTCAACTGGAATTAATTCTTCACCAAATACAGTTATTCTTGGTAACTTAAATAATGATAATTGTTTGGATATTATTGTTACTGATGAGAAAACAAATAATATAGGTGTACTTCTTGGATATTGTAATGGAAGTTTTGCTATGGTATTAACTTTTCCTATAGGACCTAACTCGAGTCCACATGCAATCGCTTCAGAAGATTTTAATAAAGATAATCATTTGGATATAGTTGTAGTCAATTTTAATGCTATGACTATTGGTATTTTTCTTGGATGTGGTAATGGAACATTTTTATCCGTTAGAACATATTCCACGGGACCTTCATCAGCACCAGAAGGTGTTACTGTAAATGATTTCAATAATGATAATAATATAGATATTGTCGTTACACTTGCATACCTTCAAAGTATAGGTATTTTCTTTGGATATGGAAATGGAACTTTTGAAAAAATAAAACTCTATCCACTTCAATCCAGTTTATATCCAATTTCACTTACTTCAGGTGATCTTAATGGTGATAATCGACAAGATATAGCTGTGACTAGCTATTTAACTAATAATATATTGATACTTTACGGAGATAATAAGGGTAATTTTCCAGCACAAGAAATTCATGTAGTTGAACCTGATTCAAATCCCGTTGCAATAAAATTTCAAGATTTTAATAATGATAAACTATTAGATATAGTTGTACTTAATTATGGTACTAATAATTTTGGAATATTGACTAGCTATTATGAAGCAAGTTTTTTAAATGTACAAAATTATTCAACTGGTTCTGGTTCACATCCATTTTCATTAGTAGTAGCCGATTTTAATAATGATAATAATTTAGATATTGCTGTTACTAATATTGCCGAAGATAATGTAGGTATTCGTCTTGGATATGGTAATGGAACATTTGGTATAGAAACAAAATATTCAACTGGTATACAATCTTTACCACGATATATTATTTTGGGTGATTATAATAGAGATAATCAATTAGATATTGTTGTTGGTAATACTAATACTGATAATATTATTGTTTTATTTGGACATAATAATGGAAGTTTTGAAAAATCTATATCATATTCAACTGGATTTCAGTCTGCTCCACGTTCAATTGCTAGTTGTGACTTAAATAATGATAAATGGATTGATCTTGTTCTTACTAATGAAAATTCCGATAATGTAGCTTTTTTATATGGATTTAATTATACTACATTTGCTCCTCAACAAGAATATTTCATGGGAAATGATTCACAACCAATTGCAGTTTGTGTTTCTGATTTTAATAATGATAATCAATCAGATGTTGCTGTTGTTGATTTACTTAGAAATACGATTAATATATATTTTGGATATGGTAATGGAACATTTACAGAACCAACAATATATTCAATTGAAAATAATTCTGAACCAAATTGGATTTCTTCGGAAGATTTCAACAATGATCATTGTCAAGATATAGTTATTGCTAATAAAGGTTCACATAATATAGGTATACTATTTGGTTATTGTAATGGAACATTTTCAAAAATAACATATTATTCAACTGGAAATGATTCTTCGCCATATTCAACTGCTGTTGGTGATTTAAATAATGATAATCAACTTGATATTGTTGTAAATAATATTAATACAAGTGATATAAGTATTTTTCTTGGATATGGTAATGGAAGTTTTTCACAAATGATTACATATTCAATAAATTTTAAATCTGAGTTATGTGCAATTGATCTTGGTTATTTAAACAATGACAATTATCTCGATATTGCTGTAACCGATAGTATTAATGATAATATTTATATACTTATTGGATATGGAAATGGTAGTTTTGCTCCTATGATTACTTATTCAGCAGGTTTAGGTTGTTTTCCTTCTTCAATTATTTTAAAAGATCTTAATAATGATAAACAATTAGATATTGTTGTTACTTGTCGTTCTACACACAATCTAGCTATGTTTTATGGATATGGAAATGGTAGTTATTCAAATAAAGAAGAATATTTAACAGGACCAGGTTCACATCCATATGATGTTATTGCTAGTGATTTTAATGAAGATAATCAATTAGATATTGCTGTTCTCTGTACGGGTAATAATGCAATTGTTATTCTTTTTGGATTAGGTAATGGAGAATTTTTAATGGGTAAGAAATATTTTACTGATATTGGTTCAGTTCCATCAGCAATGGCGATTGGTTATTTAAATAATGATACTCGTCTTGATATTGTAGTTGCTAGTCTTCTATCACATACAATTAGTTTATTTTTTGGAGATGATATTGAATATTTTTCTGTAAAATCTACTATTTCAACTGGTCTTGGTTCTAAAACATGTTCTATTGCAATTGGTGATTTTAATAGTGATAATCGATCGGATATTGTCATAACTAATTATGAAACTGATAATATAGCTATAATTCTTATGAATACAAAAATGAATTTTTCAAATATAATTGTATATTCAACTGGAGTTGGTTCTCATCCAAATGTAGTCACTGTAGGTGATTTCAATAATGATAATTATTTAGATATTGCTGTCGCTAATGCTGGTACTAATAATGTCATAATATTTCGTGGATATAATAATGGAAAATTTACAAAATCTGGATCATATTTTCTTACAAGTGGTGCTCATCCTTATGATATTGTTGTTAGTAATCTCAATAATGATAAATGGATGGATCTAGCAATTGTTGATATTGGTACTAATAATGTATTTATATTATTTGGATTTCAAAATGGAACTTTTGGAAATACAACTTCATATTCAATGGATTATGATTCTCGACCAGTTGCAATTGCTACTGGAGATTTCGATAACGATAATTGGACTGATATCGCTGTAGCAAATTTTGAAGCAAGTTATATAGAAATTCTTTTAAAACGTTGTTAAAATTTTCAATTCTTTTTTTTTTGTTTTATCATAATCGTTATTTTCATTCATGAATAAATCAATAAATATGTATATATTTTGATATATGTCGGTTTTAGTTATTCTAATTAAAATTTATTATATTATGCAATCATTGAATTTTTACGTCTAAATTTCAAGCATTTTTCGGAACTTTCGCGACGAGAAATTCAATTTTTAAAAGTATTAATCTGATAATGAATGTAATGTATTTTAAAAAATCATAAACATTAGTTAATCTATTGAGAGTACTTAAATTCAATCATATTTGAAATTATTATTGTATTGCTAAATAATCATAAAAAATATTTGAAGAAATCATTTGTATAATCGATACTATCATGATCAATCAAAAAGTTAATGAAAATGATACTTTAGTTTGTTTTTAAAAAGTTTAAAGAAGCTTTATCTTTATATATTTTGATAGAGAAAAGAATGGTCTAGTTTTCTATAAACAACTAAAGTACTACTTTCATTACTTTTTGACTGCTAGTAATAAATAAAAATTTCATTGAAATATTCTCTTAGATATGTATAAGATATTATAAAAATTGTTTAGCAATAATAATTGCTGCAATAAATTCAACTATACATCCCATCAATCCTTCTCCATTAATTTTCCATTGTTCACCATTCATCCATCCTGATGTATTTGTATAAATTGAACCTAATAATACTGGATTAATTTGATTCCAAACAAAATGCATCATTGTAGGTGGTATCATAGAATATTTACATTGAATTCCAATCCAACCATAGATAAATGCTGAAAACCAACAAGATATACATTGAACAATAATAGTACGAATTGGATATTGAACTTTACATTCCGATTTATAACATAATAAAATCATTACAGGTACATGATATAAACCCCATACAATACCACTTATATTTAATGCTATGATAGGATGAAAATGAATTAATAAACCAGGTAAAAGATAAGATCGCCATCCTATTTCTTCTCCCATTGCTCGTATACAACCATATATTAAATTTCGATTATGTTGATGTACTGCTGGTAATGCTAGTTTTTGTGTACGAAACTGTCCCCAACCGATTAAATAATTTATTAAACAACAAACAATGATAACGATAATAACAAGTATACTACCATATATAGACCAATATAATGTAGACCATTGTGGATTAAATAAGAGAAATGAAATAAAATGAATAAATGTACCATGATAAATTTGAATACATATTGCAAATACACCTGGAAAAAACATAGCTAATGCTAGAAATGTAAAGGAACGATGTCGATAAATATATACCCATAATGTAGTGACAAATAATGTAAGAAATATATGAGTATATACATCACTAAGTGATGACGAAGAAAAAAGTAAAGAATTAGCAGTTACCATTAAGTATATCTAAAATTACATAAATTATTTTGAAATATTTTTTTTTATTAATTCTGAAGATATTTTCATCCAATTGCGTCAACACATTTACTGTCCTACTCATGTAATTTCATATTGTTTGTGAAACAGAAAAAGAACGAAATGTGTCATCATTACCCACGCACATGTGTTTGATATAAAAATGAAAGAAAGAAAGAAAATAAAACCAAAAACGACTCAAACTAAGCAATGAATGGAGGTAAATAATCGTTTTGATTTACTTGCTTCTTTGCCAGTTGAGGAAAAAACAAATGAATTTTTATTAACACCAAAAGCAGAATTAAATAATCAACATTCAACAAGAAATTTTTGGGAAGTACCAGAATATGTTGAAAAACCGCCTCCATCTTCATCTACATTGAAGAAAAATGTAGAAAAATCTTTACCTGTTACAAAGGTAAAAAAAACTTTATCTGTTAAAAAAATTCAACCATCTGTTGATACCACAAAATCTGAAGAAGAAATAAATGAAACTTCTTCAACAATTGAAATACAAAATCAATCGTCAACTCAAACATATTATCCTCCTCAACCATATAAATTCAAACCAGCTGCTGCAAGTAAATATTATTTCATTAAAATTGAAAAAAAAAATATTTTTCTTTCTTTTTTTAAATAGATCATCGTAATGAAATTAAACCAAAATTTAATCGAAAAATCAATGTTATACCAAAACATAATTCAGCAAGAGGCAATAGTAAAGCTTGTGCAAATCAAATATAATCACAATTTCCATCAATACATATGATTATATCTTTATAATATTTTCATAATTATGAAAACTATCTTTCGATATTCTTAATTAATTTTTTTATACAAAATTGAAATTATTTAATCTTATTTATTTCAATATAATAATAAATGAAAATATTTACAATTATAAGAAAACAAAAAAAAACAGATTTCATTTTATGAAATATTAAATAGAATGAATAATTTCTTGTTGATTATACATAATTATTTTTGTATGATTTATTCGATGACGATAGTGATAATAATAGCAACATTCAATAGTAATAAAAATAATACCAAGTACAAATATAACAGGTAAAATTATCATAATAAGATGAATATCAAGACAATTATCATAAAATTTTGATCCATCAGTAGTGACGATATTATTATGTCCATTGGTAATCACTGAATTACTGGTAAATGTTTTATTAATATTCAACATTGTTATGATCAGTAATTCAATATTCTCATCTACTTTATATCGGACGATTTTTTCTTCTAATTATTCATTTAGAACAATTAATCTTTAGAAGAACAGAACAGACGTATTCTTTCATTTATTAGACGAATAATATCAATTATGAATTATGTTTGATATAATCAAATAATTCATTTATTGATTTTCTTATTTTAAAATTGCAATCCGTTTATGTAAAAAAAAAGTATTTCATAAGATTCAATTCATTTTTATTTCTTTTTATATTTAAAATCTACAGTTCATATTAATGAAAACAAATTTGACAATTTTGTTTTGTTTTTGCTATTGTTTGAAGTTGATCTTGTTCTTGAATAGTAAAACATTTTCGAAATATATTTAATTCAATCAATGTATTATTTTGTTTCAACATATTCTCAATATCTTTTACACATTTACCAGTCATTTGTGAACATCGAATATCTAATTGTCGTAAACTATTATTATGACATAGGGCATCGAATATAATTTTTGCTCCATTGTTTGTTAGAGGATTATAATCAAGATCGAGATAGGTGAGAGTTCGATTTTGTTTGAGCATTTCAGCTAAAGAAATAGTTCCATGATCAGTTATTTTTCCTCCACCAAGTACAAGAGTTTGTAAGGTGGTATTGGTAATCAAAGCTTGAGCAATGTGCCAAACACCGCTATCACCAATTAAATTACTATCGAGTAAAAGAACTTCTAATGTTGAATTAGTTTGTAGTGCTTCAGCAAGAAATTGACTTCCTTCGTCACTAATTTGATTGTTGTAGAGACCCAGATAAGTCAATCTAGTGTTGATATGCAGCATCTGAGCAATCCAATGAGCACTATCATCTGTAATTTGATTTGTTTCCAAACGTAACATTGCTAATGAAGTATTTGATTGAAGATGTTCTGTAAGATATTGAATTCCTTGACAAGTAATCATGTTTGAACTGAGATTAAGATATGAACATTGTTTATCAATGATAGCTTGATGTACGATGATTGGAATGTCATTATCGGTCAATCCTAGGTCTTTAAGTTCTACTGCACCATTAAGTGTACATTGAGCAATTAACTGTTCGAGTTTATCATTACGATAATTATTGTTCGGTGATATTGTTTTGTTGTGCTTGGTGTCAGATGTAGGTTGTGTAGTCATAGTTATTAAAGGTAATTCGATGAGAGGAAATGGTGGATCAACTTGTTTTAAATGAATAATATGAAGATCAGAAGACGGTTCTAGTTTACTAATAACTTCAAATTGTGTTGCAGGTAGAAGAAGAATTTCATCTTCAATTTGAATATATGAATGTGATCGAATTTTTTTTCCATTATGACATTCAATATTGAATAAAGTTCGAGGACCATTTCTACCAAGAAATAGATTAGATTCAAGAACAGCAAGAGATCGAGTACATGATGAAAATGCCCACCATACATAACGTTTTCCTATTTCATATTGTTGACTAAGATCATGTGTAACACCACGCCATACTGTTAATTGCTGTGATGGAAGTTTTTGAAGAGCAGTGATAATTAATTTCAGATAAGAATACCAAGGTTTAAGTTTTTGTCGATTTTCAGTTCGTAATATTTTATTGAGAACATAATAAAGACATTCATCTCTTGGATTCCATTCCATAGTATATAGAAAGATTGCAGCAGATTCATTTTGATCTAATCCATCAATTGGATTTTCACAGTTAGACATAGCAATAAATGCACGTCGTTGAATATCAGGACAACAAAAGAGAATGGGTTCAACTGCTTTATCCAAGGAAACTAATGGCATTTTTTGATATTCTTCAATTGGTTGTAACATTCGACGAGGTTCTTGATCTACATCCAAAAAGCGATCATGTTTAGTTTCTGTTCCATCAAAAACGACATGTTTTTCGGCCATTGATTTACTTTTTTTTTCAGCTAATGCGTTTACCTTGTCTTTCTCTTCTTCATGTGAAATTATCACAACACAATTTGTTATTACGAGTATACTGACTATTCTATTAGTTAACTTGTTTGAACCAATGAAAAAAACTTGATAGAGAGCGTATATATATGTGACGACAAAAAAATACAAAATTTTCGTTCTTTTTCGCAAAATTATTTATCAATACCTGTCACCACTAGTGATGCATTGAGAAGCAATAGTCGTATGTATCACAGAAACTGATATCTTTTAGATCGAAAGCACCAAGGGCACTAAATTCATCCTAAACTAACTGTTAATGTAGGTAAATTATTGAGAGAGAATGAAGTATTCGATCGATGGGTCATGAAATTTTGCAGAGATTGCTGTATATTTGGTGTTTTAGCAAATGAATGGATGACGTATTGAAGAATTTTCGCATATTAGGAATAGAATATCATGAGAAGTTAGTCAGTTTTCGAGGTTTTTTTTTATTACAATGATGTATGTAATGGCATAGTTGTATACAACTTAGAGATGAAAAAAGAATAAAATATCTAAAATTGAAATTTTGAACTCATGTTGAAATGCAATAGATCATGATTTTTATAATAATTCAATTGATGAATTATTATTGAAGATGTTGAAGGAAAAGGCATAACTCTAGTACATTTTGTTTTAATACACCTGTAACCCCGTTGTTCTGATTCTATCTAGTAGAATAAATTAATGTCTAGACACATCTACATCCATGTAGAGAAGATATGTCAATTCTCTAACGATATCTTTCAATTTTTTTCTAGATATATTAATAACGTGTTAACATTGATGGTTAAAGGAAAAAGTAATATTCCTATTATTTTCTTTTTGAAATCTGTTTATATGTGTTCAATGTACTTGATTTTAAATAATAATTATTACATGTGTTTCTTATGATTTTCTGGTACAAATAAAATAAGCAGTAGTCAGTTTATGTTGAATAATGTTTTACTATAAATATTCATATGAATGAAAAGAGATGATCAGCTATATTTTGATAACTAAAAATTTCCAAAAAATGATTTCTTAAGACTAAAAAAACATTAAGTTGCAACACCTTCAAGATTTAGTGTATATCTGTTTAATTCATTCATTCGTAAATAATTCAAAAAAAGTTTGAAAATACTTTGAAAAAATGAATAAAAACAATCTTCATCATTGATTTATTTTTGTACTTTTACATTTCTTAATGTCGTAAAAAGAAAAGAAAAAAAACGAGTAAAAATCATCACACATGTGAGGGAAAAAACCAACAGAAATAAAAATGAGTCATTAAATTTTGCTTATTCTGTCATATATCCAAAAATACATCATTTCATTTTTTTATTTCCGTCTCTATTTATATTATTGCATTTGAAAATAATGAATTTGGAATCATTAGCTAACGAGATATTCTTTGATTTATTTGAATTTCTTCCTACTGCTGAATTACTTCATACTTTCTATAATTTGAATTTACGATTTAATACTTTAATTTCAAATTTTTTTCAAGCATCTCGTCATATTGATTGTCGCTCAATGTCTATGAATCAACTTGATTATGTTTGTCAACAATATTATCCTTCAATTGCTCATCGAATTATTTCTTTATGTCTCTCTGATGATAATGAAAGTCCACAACAGATCAATCGATTTTTTTCTCATGGTTTAAAACTTGAACAATTCATTTGTTTACAATCACTTTCTTTTTATCATTTTCATTCTGAAGAAAGTATGAAAATAATAATGATTGCATGGCATTATCTTCCTTATCTAACTCATCTTAAATTTAGTGAATGTTATTTTTGTTATAGAGAAAATGATGTTCTCTATATGATTAATAATATTTGGAGTTTATCTAAACTTACTCATTGTTATCTTGATATTACTTTTCGATGGGTATCTTCTTTTATTACACCAACAATTATATCATCAACTATTAAATCTCTATGTATTCAAGGTATAAATTGCCGATTGAATAATTTAAATAATTTATTTCAACATACAATTCAACTTCGATATTTTCATGCAAATATTAACTCTTATGATAATGATATATCTCTACCATTGACTACTTCATTAATAAATTCGTTAAAATTAAGATTTATTTCTTCATTTAATTCATTACCTATAATTATTAATCTATTGCAAAATATGTGTAATTTATATCGATTAACAATTGAAACACTTAATATTTATATTGATGGTTATCAATGGGAACAAATTATTACTAATTATTTACCTAAACTTAAAATATTTCGATTAAGAATGGAATTTTATTTTCGTGATCGTATTAATACAAAACGATATGTTGATCAGTTATTAAAATCATTTCGAACGAATTTTTGGCTTCATAAACGTCATTGGTTTATTCGATGTCATTATCATCCTAAAAATAGTTCAAATTATGTTTGTCTTTATACTCTACCTTATACTTTTACCAGTTTTCCTCGTATCGAAATAAGTGAATGTCAATCGACTTACTCTGATAATAATAATAATAATAAAAATTGGTCATATGATCATGTATATAATCTTAATTATCGAGTTCCAATTACAGGTGATTTATCTCAATGTCAATTTCGTTTTATTAACATTCAACATCTTTCTCTTTCATTCGATGTCAATGATCAATTCTGGACTATTGTTCCAACATTCGATCGTTTAACTACACTTGAAGTATCATTACATAGTCGCAATAACAATGCTCAATCTCAATTACAAATGATACTCGATCGAGCACCTCAACTTAATTCATTGAAATTTAGTTCATGGAGAACTCTTGAATTACCTATAGCTAGTATTATCAGTGCATCCGTGCGTCAAATTGATTTTCGAGGATGTGAGCGATGGTTTGATGATTTAGATTGTTTAACATTAATCAATTCACCATTAGGTATTCAATGTCAAATACTTCGAATTAATGTCAAAAATCGATTGAATATAATTGATCTGGTTAATAAAATGATTAATCTTCGTTCCTTGAATGTTCAATGTGAAGATGATAAATGGGAAGAACATTTGCCAACTTCAAAGGATGAAGTCGTCAATTGGTTGCAATTGTGCTTACCATCTATCATGATTACACGGCATACACGTTATGTTTTTGAAATTTTATTGTGGATTCGTTAATTAAGAAGATTATTATAAATATTTTTAGTTTTGTATAAATTAAGAGAACTTATTCATCATAATTCATTAAATAAAATCATTTCTCAGAACTTCCCTCATAAACATGTAGATTAAACCGAAGTAAACATTTTCCTTTCTTAAATAATATAGTTTTTGATCACTTTGAACAGATATTTACATTACATATCACGTCTCAATACTCTTCAATTCTTGAGAGAACTTAACTAGATCTTTCAGAAATCTAAATCTAAATCATCTTATTTCACATCACAGTATAAATACCGCTTTGCAATATTTCTAATGATTAAAACAGAATCCTTTTTGAATTAAGAATATAGAATTTTATCAGAATCTATTTAAAATCTTTGAGCTAAGATCCTCTCCGAAACAGTAACTACATCAGACGAGAAGCATATTCTAAAGACAAAATAAGAATATGAAAATATCAGAAGCAAGCAATTTTTTCATTGTCTGATTTGCAATAACTCAACAGGAAACTGTCACATTTATCTTTTAAAATTATGCTTAGAATTTTTTTTTTTCACCATCAACATAAAGGGAAATAGAATTATATATTACTCCATACATGTCTTTTAGCAATTCTATTTCAATATTTCAAATCATATTAACCCAAGTACTCCGAGCCTGAGTCATTTTTGACCCATACTGAAGACATCCTTCTTGAAAAACGAATTTCACACCAAGTCAATTGAAATAACCTGATATATTGAGGGTATGTTGGAGCTGTGGTGGACAGACTATGGTAAAATTTTCAGTCCTTTATCGTGCTGCTTAAAGAATATATTAATCAAATAATTGCCAAAATGTAGCTCATTTAACAACCTAGATTTCTCTGTTTTTATTTATACAGTCTGTTAAATATTTGCGTCGAAAAGACATGTCAAGATGCAGAGTATAATCGAACGTATCTCAGTTTAGGGAGAAAGGGGCTCGGTCATGCTCTGTACCTCCACATGGTCTTTCGACACAAAAATATTTAACATATTGTATAAGTAAAAAAGAGAAATCTAGATTGCTAAATGAGCTGCATTTTGACAATTGTTTGGTTAATATATTCTTTAAGCAGCACGATATGGGACTGAAAATTTTACTATAGTCTCACCACCTCAGCTCCAACATATTCTGAATATATCAGGTTATTTCAATTGACATAGTGTAAAACTTGTTTTTCAAAAAGGATGTCTTCAGTATGGGTCAAAAATGACCCAGGCTCGGAGTACTAGGGTTAAAAAAGCAATATCTAAAATAGATATACATATACTCTCTTCCCTCTTTTCTCACTTCTCAAATGTGATGTATTAAGTAAATTTCATAAATTCATATTTACATGTGAATAAGATGTTGGATGGGTAATTTCCCGATTCGTCCCTTATTTGTCCCATGTCAAATTCGTCCCACTCTAATTGAGTCCTAACTCATCCCTTTCCCAATTCGTCCCAGATCCCAATTCGTCCCATGCTTAATTAGTCATTTACTCATCATCATCTCTCTCTCTCTCTTTCTCTGGCTTTCTTTCTTCTATGCTCGTTGGTCTTTTCCAACATACGTATTTAGTCTTTTCCATTCCTTCGTTATACGTCATCATATATGTTTGATTTTTTCCTTTTCTTTGACATATATCTGTTATATATGTTTAGCTTTTTCTTTTTCTTCACTAAGTGCACTTGTCCCTTGGTCTTTGTGAATGATAGAATTTCTCCCTATTTGTTGTCTTGTTCATTCGGTGAAAATTTCCATCTATATGGTTGAGCTTCATCCTATATATAGCATTAGTTTTTTCTCGAAAAAGTATATCATACGACTATATTGTCAATACTTATCTTGATTCACCATCTTGTCTCTTTCCGATTAATATATGGAGTGTTCATGAAGCTGTTATTCAAAACTTACCACGTACGAACAATAGCGTGGAAGGGTATAACAATAGGATGGGTAATATCTTTCCTACGCATCCATACATCTATCGATTCATTGAATTGTTACGAGATGAGCATATCTTCCAGCAGCATGAAGCTGAAGAAACCTTCATACATATGCGCAAATCAAGGAAAACCAATGACAAAATTGATGCGCAATTGGCTCGGTTGCTCCAACAGCATACAAATGAAGAAATCTCTAACTTAGAATTGGCTATAAGCTGTGGTAAAGCTGTTAAAATAAAGCTAATCAAGAAATCAAAAAATAGATATGTCAATAGTTGTATTGTGATCTTCTCTCTCTTTGATAATAAACAGTTCTCTCTCTCTCTCTACAATACAAGCTCTTGATTCATCTATAATTAGGGACGGGTTAGGAGGGATAAATATTTTTTTGAGCCCGCAATTAGACATATTTGAGCCCGATTGGTTTGATTAGAGCCCGATGAAAATCATCCGGGCTCAAAAAAATGTTTTGTATTCAGCGCTCTGGCTATGTATTGTTTTGAGCCCGGTCATAATATATTATGTAGATGTCGCCTGCATGATAAATCTCACCAATACGATAGATTATCGTGATACATAATTCGTACATTCAGTATTTTTCAAATTTCGTAAACATTTCATCATGACCAAACGAACGTGGAATTTTGTCGATAAATTTTACGGTGAAGGTGAACTTCAATCTTATATTGTACAAAATGCTGTATCGATAAAACGTACAGAAGAAATTGAAACTGGAAAGAAGGTCATATATCGATGTTCAAAATACAGGAAGTATCCTGTATGTGATTTTCAAGTCAAAGTTATTTTTTCTTGTGATGGTGGAATAATAGTTTCAACATCCAATGAACATAATCATCTTCATCGTGCATCAACAACACGCGCACCATCACCAGTTAGAAAAATTGTTCTAAATTCTGTTGCAGCTGGTCTTTCTTGCATTCAAACACGTCGAGCCATTGAACATCAATATAAAGGTGTTGTTTCACGTTCACAATTATCTAGTTTAATAAATTATCATCGATCACTTACATTGCCTGATATAAATTTTGTCGATGATTTTCGCTCTTGGTGTTACCGACATTCAGCATTAGCTGTTGATCCGACAGCAATTCATGAACCTATCGTTGCAAAATTTTATATTAATTCATGTGATGATATATTTGTATTTATAACAACACGTAAATTAATATCTACTGCTCCATTATCCGGTATGCTACAGGTTGACGCAACATTCAAGTTAAATTGGAACGAATTACCGGTTCTGGTTTTTGGTAGCAGTGATGGTAATCGTCGTTTTCATCCTTATGGTATTGCAGTCATCGGTACTGATGAAGCAGCAAGTTCGTATATCACATTGTTTCAAACAATCAAAGAATATGTATCTAATGTTACAGGTAAGTTGATATCATAATGTCTATAATTAGATAATGGTTTCTGTGTTTTAGGTCTTCAATACGATGTTCAATATTTAATGGCTGATGGTGGTAAAGGTATTACAACTGCACAACAATTTGAGTTTCCCAATTGTAGAAGACTGATGTGTTGGCCCCACGCCATCCGAAAAATACGCCAACACCGAAAAATGGTGCCGGCTGAAAAATGGCATGGAGTTGAACGTGATATATCAACATTACAATTGTCGTTCAACGATGATATTTTTCGAAAAGGATCATCATTATTATTAACAAAATGGAGATCTGATCCAAAGCTATTTATGTTTTCAAATTATTTTGAACAAACATGGTTATTCGATTTAAAATTCTGGTATGAAGGTGCAGCAATTGGATATCCATCTTCGAACAATGGTCTTGAATCTCTTAATAATCGAATAAAACAGCAATACACATTAAGAAATAAACTACCTTTACCAAAATTTATAATTACTATGGAAACAATGTTACGTGATTGGTCACGAAAAACAATTGAAGATGAATTTCAAACATTTCCAAAAGTCAGTGTTGAAATAGAAAAACAAGCATGGAAATGGTTAAAAGATCTCAATAAAAGCTCCATCCTTCATTGGTATGGATATTCATACATTATTCCATCCACCAGTAATAAAGATTATACTTCATCTTTATGGTTACAAGAATATGCAACATTTCCATGGAAATGTTTTGATGATTTTTCAAAGTGGCTTTATGCTGGTCGACTTGTTACATTACCAATGATGTGTAGTTGCCAAATAAATTTGAAGACATATGTATGTAAACATGCAGTTGGTGCTTCAATTTATTTCGGCTTATACATTATATCTGATCCAGATAAATTAGAAGGTTTAGGAAAACGACGTGGACGACCAAAAAAAGCAGGACCAGCTTTAGCTCGTTAAATATTTCTTTATGTTCTTTATTTTTTCTGTTATATAAAATTATTTTATTTTTTTCACACTAAGTAAACTATAGCGGGCTCAAAACAATGGATAATCGGGCTCATTTCATATTTTGAAGTCAAGTGAGACAAAACATTTTTTTTTTGGGCCCGGATAATTTTCACCGGGCTCTAATCAAACGAACCGGGCTCAAATGTGTCTAATTGCGGGCTCAAAAAAATGCTTGTCCGGTTAGGAGTGTCTGAAAAATGAGAAAGGGACAAATTAAGAAAAAATTAGAATGGGATGAATAGAGAATGGGACAAATTAGGGACTAATCGGGTGTAAACCGTTGGATGACATCTAAATAAAAAGAATTAACTACTTATTTAAAAATAACTGAACAAAGTTGGTTTAGCTTTCCACTATTGATTAACTTCAGTTAACTCTTTTGCGGTGACATGAATGTTGCTTTTTCATGATTCATCAAAGGTTTTATTTTGTTATTGATCCTCTTGAGTGTAGTCAGGGTCGAAATCCTGAAAATAATTGTTTGCTTGTCCTTGTGGTAACTGTTATATTTAGGCCATGATTTTTCCTGCTGTACTAGGAGTGAAAGCTAGTATTGTTCGTGACAAAGAAATGAGATAGGAAGAAAGGTCGTTAGTTGAACCGTGATTTTTTCATTTCTGCAGAATACAAAAGCGAAATTAAGGAAGGAATCAATATACAGTCAAGGAACTGAATGAGTTGTCTCTATCAATGCTACTTGGGGTAACTATAATACTTCAAAACAACTTGTATTGATGTCTTTCTCATAAATATGAACTATGAAATATTTCTTTATCAGTTGTAAAAGAAGCGACGTCTTAGATCACAAAACTCACATCATCTCGAACGTTTATAAACAATTGAGAGACGTGAATATATTTTGAAATCTGCATGTATACCAAATGATTCCACTGAAATAAATGCAATAGCATTTTTTAACCGAATTCCTTCAATATCATACTTGATGATCTCATCACATCTCTCTTAATTAATAAGACATATTCTATTGAATTCTAATAAATATTTTTCAATAAAAATTAATTTTATGTTTATCAAAACTTTTTATATAATAATTACACTATTAGATATTTTTTAAATATAAGAGAAATTCTATTTTTATAGTTTGACCATGTGTGTTAATCAACGCAGAAGAAAATAATAACATAGATAAAAAAGATATAAACGACTAAGTAAATAAAACAAAAGGTGAAAAAAATATTTCTCTATATTTTTTCGACTGTGTTACATTATTATGTAAGCATCATTTTTTTCTTTAGCTCGTAAGAAATTTGTTCTTAATATTTAGTAGATAAAACGTGAGGAAAAATATGAGTGAAAAACGTTCAAATACTAGAAATGATAATGATGATGAATTATTATCACCAATGACAACAGATTCTGATCAACAACATGATCAAATATTGTTACAGACTATGGATGAATCCTTAAATGAAATGAATTTACTTGATGAAAAAAATTCAGACTTAGAAACTTTATTAGATGAAATACAAATAGAACCACCTGTAACAAGTACTCAATTCTGTGCAAATGTACGTGCACGTTACGTTGTTGCTATATGGGCTTTCTTTGGGTTTTTTTGTCTTTATGCAATGCGTGTTAATTTATCTTTAGCAATTGTTGCTATGGTTTGTATTTTTTTGGTATGAGACAATAGAAATAAATTAGTTCTTGTTTAGGTAACACCACAAAGTGCTTTAAATCAATCAGTTCAAGCATGTTCAGAATCAGATAAAAATACTTCAACACCTTCGGAAGTATATAATATTGTTTTTTTCGATTGTATCTATTTTATATATAAATTACTAATATTTTTATTAGGAAAGAGAATTCGACTGGAATCCAAATACTCAAGGAGTAGTTCTCGGAGCATTTTTTTATGGTTATATTATCATGCAGATGTAAGAAGATCATTAAATATATTGACTTTTTCTTTTAAAATTATTTATCTTTTAATAAATTTCTTTGTAGAATTGGAGGTAATCAATATTTTCAAATAAATTATATATATATATATATAAATTTACTTTTTCATAGGAAATTTATCAGAAAAATTTGGTGGTAAATGGATATTTGGTGGTGGAATATTAATTGCTGGTATATTAACACTATTAACACCTTTAGCAGCTCGTATTCATGTTGGATTACTTATTGCAATACGATTATTAACTGGTATTGTTTCTGGACCAGGATATCCATCAGCTGCTGCTCTTTGGGGAAAATGGGTAAAAATTTAAAACAAATAAAAGATAAATATTGATTCTATTTGGAAATAAATTTTATTTTTAAAGATTCCATTATCAGAACGTAGTACAATTCCACCAATAGCTCAAAGTGGTTCAAATTTTGGAATAATTTTTGG
>JAJEKB010018567.1:0-15787 GCA_022393335.1 Macrotrachela quadricornifera
ATTTGTTATATACATATATTCTAGAAAAGTTAAAAACAAAAATCATTCAAAAAACTAGTAAATAGGTTCAGCTGGTCAAATCTTAAACCTTAAGATTGAATATGATATAGTTAGAATTTGATATTAAATACTTGAAATCTAGTAAGAGAAAATGTCGTCATCTTGGAAAAAAATTCTTAAAATAAGGAAATGTTCTTCTGCTTGTAAGAATAAAACATTTGAAATAATTGCATTCCATTCAAAAGAACTATTTTTAACAATCAATTCCTTCAAAGAAACGAATTCAGTCAAATACTTCTTTCAAGCAGTTCATCATCTGAATAATCGAGCTCAAACTGGTCAAAGTCTATGTATTACAGCAAATGAGTTTTATGAATAATGATAAATATATAGATTATTAAATTTTTATAACTAACTGATTAGAGTTAATTGTATCCAAATTCAAATTGAACGAATTTATTGTGATTCTATATTCCATTGAATGCCTCAATTAATACTATTTATATTAGTCCTGATCTATAAGAACTTTTTGAACAAAATTCAGATGTCGCTCTCTTTCAATTAATATGATCTAAAGTTTGAAATCTCGATGTACAATTTGTGAGTAAATGCTTTAATTTAATAAATTTGACATTAATAACAAACAATCTGACTTTTTCTTTTCTAAATTTTTAAATATATTTATAACTTAATCATGTAAGAAACAATAATTTCACAGATATATATATATAGAGATGACGCTAGTTGATATTACTGAAATAATTCTTATCCATTCTGATTTGTCACATACAACTCTTCAATTATAAACGAATGAAAAGAGAACGAAATGACTATGTTGTTTGACAAAAAAAATTGTCGAATAACTTTTCGTATACATCGTCAGGTGTGACACCGATAATTAACATCAACAATATTTGACTTTGCTCATCATGTCTGACGACATCTCTGATTTAACACCAATGCTTGGTACCGATGCTGAAGCTGCTGTAAGTTTGTTGTTATGTATATTTTTTTTAATTTTATTTTATTAATTTATTTTATTTACAGCATCTCCTTACAAAAACATCATCACGAGCAAGACGATATAAAAATGCTATTACTATGTTTGTTTTATTTCTTATTAATTTATTAAATTATATGGATCGATTTGCAATAGCAGGTATTTTTTATAAACAAAAAATAAATATAAAAATTATATTCTTAATTTTTTTCTTTAATACATAGGTGTCCTTGACCAAATTCAAACATATTTTGATATTGGAGATGCAGAAGCTGGTCTTCTTCAAACAGTATTTGTTTGTAGTTACATGGCATTGGCACCTCTTTTTGGCTATTTAGGGTAAGGATATAAAAAAAAACAAAAGTCAAAACATTAATCTGTTGAATCTTTTTTTCAGAGATCGATATAGTCGAAAATTAATGATTATCTTAGGTGTTACTCTTTGGTCAATAACAACTGTAGCTGGATCATTTGTACCCGATAATGTAAGGCTTTTTTTTTATAGATGATATAAGAATTATTCATTATTATATATAATATTTTATTAGTTATTTTGGCTTTTTGTGGTATTACGTAGTTTAGTTGGTATTGGTGAAGCTTCGTATTCATGTGTTGCACCTACAATTATTGCTGATATGTATAGACATGATACGAGAACAACAATGTTAGCTATTTTTAATATTGCTGTTCCTATGGGCGGGTAAGATTGAATTTTGATAAAAGATATTTTAAAGACATTTTCATTCTAGTGGTCTTGGATATATTGTTGGTTCATATGTTTCAAAAGCATTTAATAATAATTGGCGTTGGGCTTTACGGGTAATTATTTGATTATTATTCATTTAATATTCAAGTTATGTATATGATAGGTTACACCTGCTCTTGGTGTAGTATGTGTTATTCTACTGATTGTACTTGTAAAGGAACCAGCACGAGGTAGTGCTGATGGTGCTCGTATACAAAGAAGATCTAGTTGGATTTTTGATGTTAAACAAATATTTAAAATGTTTGTTGAATGTTCCACTATTACATGAAAATTTTTTATTTATTGTTTATTATTTAGTAAAAGTTTTATTTTAACAACGCTTGGATTTACGTGGGTAGCATTTGCATTAGGATCACTTTCTTGGTGGGGACCAATTTTTCTTCAAAAAGCACATAAATTAGCAAGTGGAAGTGATGATCCAAAATATAAATCTAAGTAAATTATTTATTTTTATTAATATTTTTAATTTTAATTTTACTTCTTTGTTAAATAGTGTAGCACTTTATTTTGGTATGATAACTTGTGGTGCTGGAATTATTGGTGTATTACTTGGAAGTGAAGTTGCTCGACGGTATATTTATTTGAAGAAGATAAATATATAATAATATATTGTTATTTTTCCTTTTTTTTTTGTTTTTAGTTATCGTAAACGAAATCCAAGTGGTGATCCAATTGTTTGTGGTTGTGCAGTTATTCTTGCAATGCCATTTTTATATTTTGTTCTTCTATTATCTAAAGATAAATTAGTTGTAACATGGATTTTCATTTTTATTGCAGAAACATTACTTTGTAGTAATTGGGCACTTATTTCGGATATGCTTATGGTTAAATCTAATTTTATTATTCGATAATAATTTATTTTATTTCTTTCTTTTTTTTTTATAGTATATTATTATTCCAACAAGACGTTCTACAGCAAGTTCTATTCAAATATTTGTAATGCATTTATTGGTATAATTTTTAAATGTTTCAAAAAAATATATATAATTAGTTTTTGTTATGTATTATTGTAATAGGGTGACGCATCTAGTCCATATATAATTGGTGAAATTAGTGATTTTTTTCGGAAAGGCTCTGATGATGATTTAACTCAATGGGTATCATTACGTAATGCTTTAATGTTAACACCTTTTGTTGCTACATGTGGTGCGGGTGCTTTTCTGTTTGCGGCATTATTTATTGTTAGAGATCGTCGTCGTGCAGAAGCAACAAT
This sequence comes from Macrotrachela quadricornifera, assembly GCA_022393335.1. Taxonomy (NCBI): domain Eukaryota; kingdom Metazoa; phylum Rotifera; class Eurotatoria; order Philodinida; family Philodinidae; genus Macrotrachela; species Macrotrachela quadricornifera. Next base: position 2,980 of record JAJEKB010018567.1, read on the forward strand.
AGAATGTATGTATATTTTATATAATTAATATTGGTATATTTTTCAAAGAGATTTTTCATAGCAATGAGAGTATCGGATGATTTTGGATTACTTGAACAAACATAATTTGAGAATGAAGACAAGTGCGTGCAAAGTGTTGCTAATGATTATTCGCTGATAAATTGATTGCTTTTGCTTATTTAATAGAATTTCCCCGAAGAATTTGATGCATAGTTAACGATTAAATATTTACTTCTTCTCTTTTCTTTAAATGAAATAAGATATAGTTTTTTCGTGCAAAAAAAAAAATCATATGTTTTTCTCGTTATTTCCAGGTGAACGTTATCATTCAAATTGAGATTATACCGCAAAGAGTTTTTTAATGAGGTATGAATTAAACTTTTTGAAAATAAAAAAAATTCAAATTTTTTTATATTTCATTAAAATTATATTCGATTCGGGGAATAATTTTATGTTTTTTGCTAATATTATTATAAAAAAAATTATTAAATATATCTGTATATATTATATCTTATATTTTTAGCTGACAAAGATGATTCACAAAATTGATTTTTTTGTTAAATGGTCAAATTTTTTTTTATAAATGTACATCTACTATGTCATTTGTAAGATTCTTTTTTTTTGTAATTTATATTTCTTGCAATCAAATTATATAAATATGAATGATAAATAAATGTTATTTTTATTGTTGTTTTTCGAATGTTTTTTTTTTTTAAGATGTAATATTAGTTTGGTAATTGATATGAGTTCAACGAAACGATCACCATTAACATCGATAGAGGTTATTGTTATAATAATAATATGTAGAAAGAAGAAATTATTAAGTTTATATATTTTAGAATATCGAAGTACCATTGTCATCAGAAGATATTGAGTTACGTGAAGTGGTAAGAATTAATAAAATGTGTTTTAATTTCTTTTTTGTCTTTTCATTCATTATTAGAATCAACCATTACTACCAGATCCTATTGAACAAAATAATACTACAGAAGCTAATGAAAGTAAGAAATATTTGATAGAATATTTAATATTATTATTATTGATGTCAATATATAGCAACACCATTTCCATTAAATTTGGATGATGCTAGTGACGAACCTGAAATTGAATTTCGTCCAACAATAGAGAATGAAACGAATCTTCGACAACGCCATCGTCGAAGTTCTTCATTATCAAATCGGTCCGCTTCACGTCGAAATGGTGGTATTCAAGGAACATTACGAAATTTTTGGGCTGAGTAAAATTTTTTTTAAAAAAAAATATTTTTGTAATTAAATATTTATATCTAGTTTGATGCCTGCTGATAATCGTCATGCATGGCGAATACCAATTTTAATTTTTATTATTTTTATTGTACTTATAATTATATTAATTATAATTGTAATACTTGGTTATACAAGTATTGATTATGATGAAGTAATTATAATTATATACTTTATTATTATTAAAAGATTTTGTTTTTCTTATTTCAGTTTGGTGTAACACATAATTTAGTTACGGGTATTATGGATTTAAAACATCCATATTCTCCTGGAGTTTATTTAATATTACCATGGCAAAAAATGATTAAATTTGATAAAATAGCTAGATATCTCAATTTTAAGGATTTAACTATTTTTACGACTGATCAAGCGAGTATTATTTTAGATGCTACAGTTGTCTATCGAATCAGGTATATATGTGTTAAAAGCGTTTATGATAATTACTAGTTCTTATATATATATATATTTCTTTTTGATTAATTATTTATTAATTGAGACTGAATGTTCAATAATTAAGTAACGGTTGAAAGAAAAAAAAAGAGATAAATTTTCACGAGTTTCTGATAGATTCGATAGAAGAATTCTTAGAACTTACTTTCTCTATTTTGTCGCTTTTTAAGTTCTTTTCTTAGACGTAAACAAGAAATTGTTTTATTGTACCTAAATTCTATAGTATAAGTTTATCTGCCAAATTAAAATAACAGTTTTCAATCTAAAATATCCTTCAAAGAAAAGCTCAGAGTTGACAAAAATATTGTTAACGTTTAAAACAAAATGAACGTATCATTTTTTAAAACATTACATTCACAATGATGCTCGATCTTGTTAAGTATTTTTTGAAAAATCTCCACTCCCTAAGAATGTCGTATATTAAAGAAATTGGAGATGCAGAAGACAGATACATCTCCTGAATCATTCTGAGTGTAGATAAGGGCAAAATCACACATAGATAGTGTCATCCTGCATAAGAATGAGAGAAAAAAAGATATTAGAGAAAACAGTAAGTTTCTGATCAAACAATGGAGATATGTAAAGGCGTACATATTTTCTGATAAGGTGCTGCATCTTTCTATTAGAGACATAAAGGGTGTCCCATAAGTTTTGAGCTCTGACAAAATTCCTCTATATTGACACACAGAACAATGTCTAACTATTATGTTTCTATATCAGCTTTAAGTACTCATGACAGCCTTCCAAATGATATGTTATTGAATAGTATCTTCCCTTATAATAATAAAAATATAAGCATAAGAATATGATGATTAGTTTTGCGAAATCGATCAATATAATACAAAGTGTATCAAAATGTTAAAATCTTAAAATTTATTTTAAGTAATGCTTCATAGAAAGTTCTACAAAATGTGTGCAAACAGATCTCAATTGCAAAACAAACAAATCGTCAAAAAAAATTTTTTTATTATACTCAATACGATAGGAAGCAGTACTATCATAATAATTGTTTATTTTGAGTAGAAAATAGATCATCACGATAAATCAACAAGTATTCTGTTCAAATAGTTGTTGTATAGATTCTTATGCTACATCTTTAAAAAAAATTCAAGATTTTAATATTTATGTATATCAAAATATGTGTGAAATAAGAAAAAAAATATTATAAGCAGTTTTTTTTTCATCAGCTAAAATACGAAAGGACACTTCATTTTAATAATGATTTATTTCCTTTTTCTTTAATTTAGACCCAATCAAATTGAATCAATATGGTTAAATTTTGCTAATAAACATGAACGTATTCTTCGTCTTGTTGCTGAAAATATTTTTCGTAATCATGGTAATCAATTTTCTATTTATGATTATCGTGCACGTCGAGAACATGTTGAACATCATTTATCTCTTATATTACAAAAAACATTATCTGGTGATTGTTGTCCAACATGTTGTCATACTCAAACATGTTCAAAAACAATCGAATATTCATGTTTAAAATTAACTCATTGTAATAATTCATTACAAACATGTACAAATGGTTATTATGTTGATATTGATGCAGTTTATATATTTAAAGTTGCATTACCACAACAAATAATAAAACGTCTTTATACATTAATGCTTAAACCAATTTTTACTGAAATAGCTGAAAGTCAACAACATGCTGCTTTAGTTTGGATTGAAACTGAAAGACAACGAAATGAATTTTTAAATAAAGCACGTCAAACATTAATGAATGCATTAGCTGAAAGTGAATTAATACGTGAAAAAGCACGAATTACTTTTGAAAGTATTTTACTTAAACAATTAGGTTCATCTGAAGGAAGATTTTTTAAACGATTAAATATCCAAACAACAGTTAATAAATTATCAGCAACATTTTTACTTGAATTACAACATTTAGTTAATTTAACACAAACAGTTGATGTTGATAATTTAGTTACACAATATGACAATGAAATAAAGACTCAACAAACGAATGATTTATTTGACTTTGTACCCGCATCAAACGTTTTTGATTTAACTGAATTTCTTACTTTACTTGAAAATTAATTTTATATTTAGATTTTATTATTAAAATATTAATCTCATATCTTTCTTTGTAAATTTTTTTTAGATGTCTAGAGCTGATAAATATGAAAAAATTGAACGTATTGGAGAAGGTTAATAAGAAACAAATAGATTTACTATTATTATTATTAAATATTTCTTTTAATTATATAGGTACTTATGGTACAGTATATAAAGCTCGTAGTTTATTAACACAAGAAATAGTAGCTTTAAAAAAAGTTCGACTCGATGATGAAGATGATGTAAGACTTAATTTGAGAGAAACCAAAAAAAACTAAAATTAATTTTTATTTAGGGTGTACCAAGCTCAGCTCTACGTGAAATTTGTCTTCTAAAAGAATTACGTCATCCAAATATTGTCAGGTATAAATTTATATTTTTCGATTTATTAAAAATATTTATTTTTTCTTTTTAGATTATTAGATGTTATCCATACTGAAAAAACATTAAATCTCATATTTGAATATTGTGATCAAGATTTAAAAAAATATTTTGATTCATGTAATGGAGATATTAATCCAACAACAGTACAATCATTTTTTTGGCAATTGTTACAAGGTTTATCTTATTGTCATGAACATAGTGTACTTCATCGTGATCTTAAACCACAAAATTTATTATTAACCAAGGTTTAATTAGATTTAAATAATATATATATATTTTATTTATTTTTTATTTATTTTTTATTTATTTTTTATTTATATAAGAATGGTGAATTAAAATTAGCTGATTTTGGTTTAGCAAGAGCTTATGGTATTCCTGTTAAATGTTATTCATCAGAAGTAGTTACACTTTGGTATCGTCCACCTGATGTTTTATTTGGTGCAAAGATTTATACGACTTCAATTGATATTTGTAAGAATTAAATAATAATTTAAAAAATTTTAATGAGGATTTTGTTTTTTTTTCGAAGGGTCTGCTGGATGTATATTTGCTGAATTAGCAAATGGTGGAAAACCATTATTTCCAGGAGAAAGTGTTGATGATCAATTAAGAAGAATATTCAAGTAAATAGAATATATATTAGATTTAGTTTTTATTTATGAATTATATTTTCAGAGTAATTGGAACACCAACTGAGGAAACTTGGCCTGGTGTATCAACTCTTCCAGAATATAAACCATTTTCAATCTATCAACCAACATTATCACTTATTCATTTTGTTCCAAAATTGAATAATAAAGGCAAAGATCTTTTATTGGTGAGTATTTATTATTTAACACTCATTCATTCTTTCTATTAGAGATACAAATAATGAAATTAATTATTATTGTTGTTTTGTTTTTTTATCAAACATATAATATGCAAATATTCACAATTAAAAAAGAGTTTGTTTATTTCTGAAATAGATAATGCTAAGAACAGTATCTATAATCATTAGATAAATTATTTTTCTTTGAATTCTAATCTTTAATAAAACATAATCTATATGAGAGTTGCATAGATATATCATATGACCTTTTATTAATTACGACTACATATTCTACTAATAATGATATAAACTGAAAAGTGTTATGTTTCAAAATCGATCTACAATTATTCCTATTGTTCACTTATGGTTTCTTTTGAAATATTATTCATGTAATTAATTCTAATGTAGATTTTAATAAATAATTCAAAATGAGTAAGAAACCTCAACCATTCGATGATAATTTTTATCTTACAGGTTGCCCATAGATAAGACATTCACATTTTGGCATTTTACTGAAGCTTCAAAATTTAGCGCATAGTTGCATGTTATGAAGTTCTTTAATATCTAAAAGCTTCACGTCAATTTATGATTCACATTTTATAAGAAAAATACATACTATCAATGCACTCATATAGCTTAGTGAAGCTCTCTAAAAAAAACTCCATTTTTACAATCTTGATAATAACAATCGATAGTTTAATGATGTCAAACTGTAGATTTACCATAAACATGACTACGAATACTTTCATTTATAACGGAGACAAAACAATATTTGAAATATGAGAAAAGATAATCAATCGCATTGGTCAATCGAATAAGCTATCTACATTTATTTGATATATGTATTAAACTATAAAATTGAATAACTGATAATCTGTTTCTTTTATCTAGATATAAAACTTCTAAAAAGTTCGAATATTATTACTAAGATAATCATTTGATCGATAGAGATAAATAATTTTGATATCCGTAGGAAAAATATTTTTTTACTTCTTGTCCAAATATCCTCTATAATCTTAAATATTATTTTATTTAATCTTTTTTGTTTTAGCGCTGTCTAATTTGCAATCCTAATCAACGAATATCAGCTGTAGAAGCTCTTCAACATCCATATTTTTCAGATATACAATCAATCAATTAATGGAATATATTGTGGTGCATCGATTAATTCACTGAATGAAAAGAAATATATTTCCTTTTTACACATCTTTGTTATTTGTTGTAAACATAAATATAAAACTACGCCTGTGCTAGATTTCTTTTCTTTTATTGTCATTGTGCATTTGTATGTGTTTTATTTCTCTGTTCAAAGGAAAAAAAAAATATATATATATAGACAATTGTTTGACATAAATGAAATGAAATCTTAAAAAGAAAATCTGTTTTCGACGATTTTATTTTTAAATAAGATGAGAATAAAAACAAAGAGAACGAAGAACGAAAAGCTGTTGATAAAGAAAAACAAAACATCGACAGAACTTATTTTGACGTTAATTTAAAAAAGATGAACAAATATGGCGATATAATAAGCATAAAGAAAAAATAGTTTAGTAGATACTAACTAAAGCGAATAAGACAAGCTGGAATGAAATCTATTAAATTTTTTTTTGTTATGTCTGGTACTTCGACATGATTTTTAAAAAAAATGCGTATGATAAGGAAAAGGAAAAAAAACCGTTGTCTTTATTTTTATTAATCAGTCAGATCATGAATAAAACTCTCCTTTTCATTAACTGATAATAAATATATATACAATTAATTTAAATATTGGATAATTTAACTTTAATTGGTAAGGATTCTGTAACTTCATAAGGTTGATCATCAGGTTGAATCTTTTCTTTTTCATATATATCATATTCATACGGATGAAAAACAAGTTCTTGAGCACGAACTGATAAAGCGCGACGAGATGGTCTGTGACGGCAAAGTGAAACAACCATATCTAAAGAAAATAATTGATTTAAAAAAAAATAAAATTTTTTAAAACTTACACCAAAGAATAGCTGATGATGAAAGAAGAATGCTAATAGAAATCCATACTGGAATTCTTGGTTGTCTACTAACAAAATCGTTCCATTCACTACGAACATTTGTAAAGAATTTTTGAACACGATGATTAATTGGTTCAATACGATCACGAAAAGATTTTTCATGTTCAACTGAATGTTGATATTCATTAATTAATGGACGTTTATCATTATCCTCACTTGATTCACTTGATGAATCAAGACGAATATTAGCTGGTAAACGAATAAGTGGAATATGTTTTGTTAATTCGGAAAATGTTCCAAATTCAGGAACTTTTGGCATATCTTTTGTTTTTTCATCAAATGATTTACGAACTGATTGTTCAAAATCATTTGTTCGTTCTTGAAATTGTTTAATCATATCATTAAACATTTGAATTGGATCACTATTAAAGAAACGTTGAATAGATGGCATTTCAAATGATGGACGTTGACGAAGACGTATAAGAATAATTGAACGTGGACGTTCTGGTAATGGATTGACAGGAGCAACTGGTGGGATTTGAATTTCCTAAAAAAAATACAAAGATAATGATTTTTTTTTGCAAATAATATTATTTATCTTACTGGAACTGGATCAACAGCAAAGATAGGTTTTTCAATTGCAGGCTCCTCAACTGAACGACTTAATGTACAACCAACTTGGCAACTAGCTGAAACTTTCTCATCGCTTGAAAATGATTTACATTGAGTTGCACAGTCTTCATTGTGCAATTTGAAATCACAACCTATATTTAATATAAAAAAAATAAATAAATAGAATTAATTTATATTTGATATTCGAATCAAAATAAACAAACCTTTTTTACAGGCATCTAAATGAGTTTTATTAGCTGCATAATCGGTATAACAATCTGAATAGCAGCTATTTTCAGTACGAAACAGCGTTTCTAGTAAGCCAGTTGCTGGTGATAATGCCAGTAAAATGGAAAAAACAAGTAGTTTTACCATAATGTACGAGTTGTATTTATTCGAACTTTTTTTAAACAAATTATTTATTATCTAATTTAGAAGCAAAAGAGAAAATGCTTTACGTATAAATTTAATGAAATAGAAACACTGACGCAAAAATGTTACTGACACACTAAATAAGAAAAAAACAAGAAACGAACGAATAAAAAATAACGCTCGTTTGCACACTGTAAAATCGATAGACGAAGAATTGTTTTATTCTATGCAATAACTGTTTTTTTCTCGTATGTTCGTTGATTTTTTTTTCCTTTTTTTTTCTTCTTTCTTTGCCCCATAGCCCTTTTATTACTAGTTTTTACTTTCTGTAAAAAAAAAAGAAAGAAAAAAAAAGTGCACAACAAAAACGTCTTCCTTTCCTCAGTGCCTATTTCGATATGCCTCACTACCTTCGAGAAATATGAAGAATATAAGAACGACAGATGATGATCATGAAAAAAACAGTGATAAAAGTACAAATCATACAAGACATACATTATGCAAATAACGTAAAAGTAAATAAACAAGGAGGTAAAAGGAAGAAAAAAATGGTAGGCCTAAAACAGTCATATAATATATAATTAATCAAATGAAAAGAAAAATAGTGTTATTTAATTATTTTTGTAGTTTCCTATTTATATATAGTTTCTACTTTTATTGTTCTTCCATCTATCGAATAGAACAATCGATTAAAAAAAATTTCTTTCAATTCTTTGATCATGAAAAATCAAAAATGAAAAGTGAATGAATGAAAAGCAATATATACATGGTTAATGATTCATCAATGTTGACTCAATGTCGAAAAATATATCAATAGATGTCCTTCCTATTTGAACTGATGATTAATAGACAATCGCAATGAGTATTGAGTTTCTATCATACACTTTCTTAATGTTTAATTTGCGCTGTTAAATTTGTATAAAATTCTTGACTTTCAGGTTAAATACAAATCTAAAGATAAACCACATTTATTTTGTCTTTAGAGAAAATCATATTAAACTGATCTTATTGATAAAAAAAAAGAACTATTTACTCACTAAAGAGTTAGTTACTAGCACATGCTATCATTCACCCATCATTGTATACCATTTTTTAAAAGATTACTCGGTTTGATAATAGTGATTATGTTGTTCGATTACAGAAAATATCATATAACGAAGGTTAGCAGGTGTATATAGTTCTTTCTCTATAACAGCACATTTTTATGATTAAATCACAAAAGAAAGTTAATAAACTACACATAACTTGACAATTTTTACTTAGTGAAACAATTAGATCTGATCAAAGTTGAAATGCATCATTCGAAAGTCAAAAATATTTAGCATGTGTTATAGAGAAAAATTTGTTTTTTGTCAAATGTGCAATGATTCGCATAAATATATACTCTACTCATGAATCGTACATAAATCAATGTAAAGTACAATTTTTGAATAATGATTAAGAATGCATTTCAAATCATACAATGTAAGACGATTCGTCTTCATACAGAACCCATTCGCGAATTGTACATCAATCAATGCACATTTTCAAGTTTTAGTGAATGATATATAAATTCATATACAACTGAAATGTCGAATATTTTAAAAACTTCGTATAAGATGGGATTTCCGATGCTTATACTTATTACAATTCTTCTAGCTCCATAAGTCCTTCTAAAATGATTCGATCTTAAAAATATATCTGAAACTTAGAACAGCGGAACTCGAAGTTCTAATACTTGAAATAATTTAATTCCATACATCAACCACTCTTACATAGTAAATAAATTAACAGAGATTCTTTTTACTGGATTATTAAACTATCTCCAATTTGTAGAGTAAAATGATATTTAGTAAAAATTGGAACTCTTAAAATTGTAAGACGCCAGAAAAAAACCAAATCTTGATTGAATATCTTTATGACAATCCACCGAAACATTTTCTCTTCCCAGATGTTATGGCAGTCAATACTTTTACTTCGATATCAGTCAATGATAAGACACTTAAATTGTTTCAATTTGTGATAATAATTCAAATATATCTTTTGAAGAACTCTCAAATATGAAAATCAATTATTTTCATAAGGAATACATTTCTTCTCAGTTTCATCATGTGACAGGCTTTTTTGATGTAGAATATGTTGTATTGTTTGATTATTTTATAAAGAAAACTAGTATTACTAATATAAAGTTAAGCTAAGTTATATTTCTGAGGCTATAATTCATATCTGACGGGTATATTATTCAATATTTTACTGAAAAATACAATTTATCAAGATGGAATCAAATAAGAAAAGCTAGACTATTTAACAGATATGAACTCAAATTTTTCACTGACACTGTTATCTGTCAATACAATATTAAGCCTTAATTTACAATTTAATCTTTAAATACTTTAGAGTATACTAATATATCATATGCATATATTTACAAATATTAATAAAATAGAACAACATATTTTTATCTTTTATCTATTAAATAAAGTAGATCCTTGAATGAGTACATGCAAACTACAAGAAAATGTCAGACATGTATTAGTTCTTTTCTATAGAAGGTTATTTTCTATAAAAATCATATATTAGATATCCAATTTAAACTTTATGTGCAAAGATCTCCCTTACATATATATATATACAAAAATTGATAACGTGGATAGATATCGGTAGTTTGATTGATGTTATATGATGAATATACTGTTGACTGTTTGAAAATATGTTATGGATAATCAATTTGAAGTAAACACAAATTTTGTTTGATCTCATATGATTTGTAATGATGTTTGAAAAAAATTTCAATGAATACAATTGTTTCATTGTTTTTGAGACGAAAACTTTAATTCATCCTGGAGTGTATGAATAAAATAATCCTCATAAATATCAAATATAATTTCAATTCGATTCACTAAATTATCTATTATTTATCAGATATACTAAACTCGATTGTAAATCAATTTATTTCTCATATAAATCTCATTTTAAGATGTTCTTAAGTATTGACATCCATAAATTTAAGCAAGCTTCTTTTTTATCCTTAAACATCATGAATAAAATAAAAATAAGAAATGTATTTTTTTTTCTTATCGACATGAAAAATGTCAATATTATTAGCCTAATAATTGTATTTTGGTTTATACCATATTATCGTTTCGTATATAAGCATATACTAACTATAGCATAGTATTTGCTGTTATTGTCATAAATTATTACTTTTCTAACCTATTGAAATATCCGTTGCTCTAAATGTTCTCTATTGACTGAGAAAAAAAAAATAGACTGTAATAGAAAAGAAAAGATGATATGCTATTTATCATAAACCAAGATTAAGCTTAAATATGACAGATAGAATGAAAGGCAATAATCTATCAATGGTATCAATCATCTGGTAAGTCATTTATGTGTTACTAAAAAATTATCATTGTATGTTTATTCATATGTAGTTTTGCTATTTTAATTTTTATAAATGATGTTAAAAGTAAAAACTTATCATCATCTGTTATTATAATTGGTCATCGAGGTGCATCTGGTTATCTTCCAGAACATACATTACCTGCTAAAGCTCTTGCTCATGCTCAAGGTGTAAATTATCTTGAACAAGATATTGTTTTATCTAAAGATAATGTACCTATTATTATTCATGATATTTATTTAGATGAAGTTAGTAATGTTGCTAATGTATTTCCTACACGTAATCGTTCTGATGGTCGTTTTTATGTAATTGATTTTACAGTTGCAGAAATTAAAACATTACGTGCTAGTGAACGTTTTAATCGTCTCACTGGTAAACCAGTATTTCAAAAACGTTTTCCACTCAATTATTCAACATTTCATCTCGTTACATTAGCTGAAGAACTTGAATTTATTGCTGGTCTTAATATTGCTAATATTGATAATAATAAACAAGTTGGTGCTTATGTTGAAATAAAAGATCCATCATTTCATAGAAAAGAAAATCGATCAAATGTTAGTGAAATTGTTCTTGATGTTTTAAAAAAATATAACTATACAAGACGGATTGATAATGTCTTTTTACAATGTTTTGATATTGAAGAATTACATAGAATTCGTTTCAAACTTGAATCAGACTTAAAATTAGTTGGTTTATTAACAGATAATAAATATCGAAGTGAATATAGTAAAACTGATTATACTTATTGGGAAAGTGAAATAGGTATAGAAGATATGGCAGCATTTCTTGATGGTATTGGTCCACATTATACACAATTATTTGAACAAGGAAATACATTAGAACCATCGAAATTATTTAATGATGCTCGAAAATATAATTTATTTATTCATCCATATACATTTCGTAGTGATAGTAATATACAACCATTTGCAACATTTGATATTATGTTGGAATTTTTTATTGATCAACTGAAAATCGATGGATTATTTATAGATCAACCTGATAAAGTAGTTAAATATATACAATCCAAACAGAAACAAAACAATAATGGACGAAAACTTGAAAATTTTTCTTATATTTTTATAATTTTATTATTTGGAATATTAAGATTGTAACAGTAAATCAAGAATATATTGAAATTAAATAAAATATTTTAAAATAAATCGAATATAAAATATTAACAATAATTAGAAGAATTTGTTTTCTTTTTTAATTAATTTTGTGTAAGATTTGATAGAAATTAATAATGATTTATGAAAAATTCATTATTTATCAATATAATTTAATCTATATGATCGTGCTTTGGGTTTGTATTACAAGATCAATGATATTTAAAATAAATGCAATGTTTTTAACTGCTTCTTAATAGAATAAATAAGTATAAAAACAATTGGGCTTTTTTAAATATCATTGCCCTAGTAAATAACAAGACATACATTCTCACATCTAAAAATACTCGTATTATTTTTTGTATATAATA
>JAJEKB010018568.1:0-19824 GCA_022393335.1 Macrotrachela quadricornifera
TATTCATCGAATATAATGTTCTACAATAACATCATGAAAAATTTTTTTTCGTAATATATTTGATTTTGATTTTCGTTCGTGTTTATATGTTTTATCTTGATGATGATTACAATCAGCTCCACGAGAAAATATACACATTGGTGTATGATCATAATATGAATAGAGAATACCATGAGTAGCATTAGCTCGTGTTAATGAATATGGATCACGAAATAAAAGACGACTACGTGCTACTGATAATGCTCGGTCATAAGCTTTTCGAAAAATATCTTGATCAGCTGGACCATCATGACGAAATTGACGTTTTGTTGGACGAATTTGTGGTAGTACTGGTGTTTTTATTGCTGGAGTTGACGGTTTTGATGATATATTGGGAGATGATATAAGAGGAGGAAGAGATGTTTGATGAGCACAAATTGAAGCAGATGGTATAGCATTTAGTCTTTTACTACTTTCTATTCGAATTGGTGGTAAAACTGTGATTGGTGTTAATGGTTTTGGACTCGTTGTTGTTAATAAAGTATCTTCTTTTTGATTAAAATTATTATTTTGTTTTTGTTTATATTGTTGTTGAAAATCAGTTGCAATAAGAGGTTTTGATGTTGATATTACTTTTGATTTTCTTCTTGTAGCTGCAGCAAAAAATTGTTCAGTATTTTCTCGAATAAATTTTGGTACTCCTTCACGTCCATGTGTCAAACCGAAATGATATACCGGTGACGTTTTACGTTTATTACTACGACCGCGAGCCGTGTTTGTATACTCACATACACATGAAAGAAAAAAAAATGAATAAAAATTGTAAAACAAAAAGAAAGAAAGTAAATAAAATAATTTCTAATTCCATCATAAAATATAAAAACAAAGTCAAGTGTTTCAATTTCTATACTGTTCTTTGTACAGTATGTTGTATACACTTTTCTTTTTTTTATTAATGTTAAATATAAGAACGAAAAGGACAAATTAAATATAGTTCGATAGAAGAAAATCTTTTTTTCCGATAAATAATTAATTATTTATGTCATATTGAATGAATAAAAATTTTTTTCAATATTCTCATTCATATTTAATCAATCTAAAATATTTATCTTGACAAAGAAATATGTTTTGTCTTCTTATTTCATTAGTCTATTCTATTGTATTCATTATAGTAATAAATTTCAAATAAAAATCTATCGAATTTCTTTGTCATGGACATCTTTTGATAAAGATTCGAGGACCTATATATAACCGAAAGATATTTGTTAATATATAGGCAATCAATCTTTTTTCATCACTTGATTCTATTTACACATATAATGCTAAAATTGATAAGCTCTTCATTGGATAGTTCTGTTTTTCATCACGAGCATCTTCAATTAATTAGACTAAATAAATTCTAATACAAAACAAACATTTTCTTTTCTTTTATCGTCCTTTCATATAATGTCTATTGGCAAAGTTTTGAAACAAATTGTTGGTCTATCAATCAATTGCTTCTATATAACAAATAAAGTTATAATTCGTACAAAGTTGATTTACGACAACGTATACATTCGGAAATGATTTTTTTTCTGCATTTAGTTTTCCTAAAGAAATCTTTCATGATAGATAAATTCTAATTAGATATTCACCCTAACAAAAAATATCTGGTTTTATTCTTATCAGATTCTGTTAAGTGTCGGATATAACCATAAACATATCATCTGAAGGCTTAAGGAATAATGTTGATGATTTATGGATCAATATATCCTAGTTATCATTATTAAAAGAATAATATATCTTAATCAAATAAATCATGGTATATGTATAATCTTTCCATTATTTATTTCTCTATCGTATTTTTTCCGAAAACAAAAAAAACTTCATTCAAAATCTGTTTTTTTTTTCTTTTTTACAAAAACGTATAGAAGATCATTTAATCATTGAATTAAAATTTGCTTTTAACACACATCAATATAAAAAAAAGAACACATTGTTGCATTTTCTCACATATTTTTCCAAAAAAAAAAAAACAAGTTGGACACAAAAATACTATAAGAATAAACATTCAAAGTGCAGACAAATAAATGAGGATCAAGAAAAAGAAGAAGAATTGAATCAACATCTACGAAAAAAGTATAAGGATCAAAAAGTAAGGGACATCTCTCAATAACAAATTTTAAAATAAAGAATAGAAATTTGTATAAAAAAAAAACAAATATTTTTATTTTTTTTTATAATTTCTCTGTTGATGGTATCCATACATGACGAACTGCATCCTGTTCGACATCAATAACTTCACACATACGTTCATAAACATCACTTAATGTTTCTGCTTCAATAGTAACTAAAATAGAAACAAAAGATTTTTTTTAATTTTAATAGAATTATTTTCTTTTTACCTGTAAAAAGATCACCAAATTCTTGTTCAATTGCATTAGATTTATCAAAGATTTGTTGAGCATGTTCTTCATTTACTTCTTCTCCCATATTATCTCTAAATACATATAAATCAATAAAATAAAAATCTCTAAAAAAATATTTTCTTACAATATCCATTTAATATCACGTGGTTTAACGTATATAACAATAGGAAAAAGGCCAGCTATAATTAAACGTCTAATTGCACGACCACTTACATCCAACACACAATGTTTCGACTATAAAAAATACAAAATACTGCATTGAAATTTTCTTTTTATTTATTTTTAAACACAAAAAACATACAGAATTAGCAAGTTGACGAATAACATTCACACTTGTTCCATATAGATTTCCTCCGTATTCACCAGCTTCAATAAATAAGGAATTTTTAATGTCTCGTTCCATTTGTTCACGTGATGAAATAAAATAATAATCTCGACCTTCAATTTCATTTTCACGTTTAGGTCGACTTGTATCTATAAGAATTGTTTTATTAATTATCTAAATAAATTTAAGTGAATACATACGTGGTACACAATTAGCGAACTTATCTGGTTGATCATTAAGAAGTTGATCAATAAGAACTTCTTTAAATGGACCAAATATTATTATTGGTCTTGCATAATCAACTAAAAGAAGAAGATATTTATCATATATCCTGCAAAATCTTTAAATATTATTTTTTAAATTATTTAAGTTTCATAAATCCATACAATTATAAATGTCTTTTTGATGACTTATGGAATATCTAGACTACAATCCTGATTAGTCACGAGATATTGAATTAAGTATATACACGGATAATGAGTTGAAAGAACTGGTTTTTATTTTCATGTGTAATTTATGAGTTGAACTCATGTACAAATTTTGTTTATCATTTCTTTTTATTCGAAGTTTAGTTTTTAACTTTTGATGTTTATAAATATTAGACAAAAGAAGAAAAGTATGCTGTCAATAAACTCATCAAAAAACATTTGCAAATAATTAAAGATAAGAGACAGTTGTCATCAGCACAAGACAGTAATAATAACGTAATTATTATAATTCAAAAAAAAAATGACAACATCTTGATAAATATTCATCTAACATAACAGAAGTATACGAAAAAAGAGAACTTTTATTATAGTGAAGATGATATCAAACAAGATTTCCTATATTTCTTTTATTAGGTAGCAAGTTTAATCTTGTATGTAATCATATAAATAGTTCCATATTCTATAGAACGATTATTTAGTATGTCTATCATTTTAACTACTATTGAGTGGCAGTTTTCTTGAGTACATCTTAATTTTATTATAAGAGACGAACATCTATCAAACTAAATTTATTGCCTGACATTTTATTAGTTTAATCAGAATACAGAATGAGCATGAATAATGTGTGACTAATCTATATTCTATTTTTTTTTTTGTGTACTTAATGTTATTATTATCCTAAACGAAGTTGCATTTGCTAAATGAGTAACATATACTTTAACTTGTATTTCTATTTTACTTTTAGTTGTTTTGAAATTTTGTAATGTTTATATATGTGAAGAAATAAAGGATAGTATTCTATTTATACATATTTCATTTTCTCAAATATTAAAAAAAAAAAGGAATGCGCTAATAAACTAAAGAATTTGTAGTTAAATATTTTATTGATAAAATTTTTATCATCTCGCATATGGTATGAGACGGTTTCCTGTTTCTTCAATCCACAGAATATCTCACGAAAAAAAATTTATTCAAATAAAAAAATATGTCATCAACATTTTTAAGAAGAGCATAATTTTCATTTTAATATTTTTTTTAAAATTTTTATCATAATTGAGATATTTAAATTAAACAAAAAAAACTATCTACTTACTTTCATGTTGAGTAACTAATTCATATGATTGTATAGGTTCAATATTGTCTAATTCATTGTCTGATTCTTCACCTGATTGTGCATCTTTTCTATCAGCACTTTTATTAAATGAAAATAATTTTTTCTTTTTCTTTTTCTCTCGATCAAGTGTATTACTCTATAAAAAAAATAAAATCAAAATAATTATTTAAAGATTTCTATAATTTTCTTAATAAAATTTACTCGACTACTACTTCCTTGATTAAAATTTACATGTTTTTGTCTTGCACGCTCTTTTTTCTCAATTCTTGATTTTGATGGTATTATTCCTGTTTTGTCGTCTTCTTGTGGTCTATTAGCAATACGTTTTGCTTGCCACCAAGAATCATCTGCAGCATTTGTTACATTAAGAATATCACCTGTACGAAATGCTAAACCAGAACCAGTTGGTAAACTTGGATCATTTGCTGGCTCATAATCAAATAATGCTCTAAGAAATAAAACAAAAATTTATTTTTCTTAATAATTAAAATATAGAATAAAAATTTTACCGAACAAAAAATTGTCTTTTTGTTGATATTTTTAAACTACCTGTACTACCAGCTATATCGCTTGACATATTTTTACGACGTTCTTCATTACGTTTTTCAAATCGAGCAAAATCTATAGAAAAAAAATGAATTTATTTGAGAAAAAAATTGTTAACTAACCATTTAAATTACTAATAGCATGTATATTAGCTGTTTCACCACAATTCTTAAGTACTGATGCAGCATCATTATAAGATAATTTACGTAAATCGATATTATTTACGGATAAGATTTGATCACCCTTCTGTAATTCACCTGATTTATCAGCTGGACCACCCGACTGAATAAATGATATAAATAATCCTTTTAAAGTAAAAAAAAATTTTCAATATAAAAATGATAAAAACTAAATAATAAAAAAAACATACCGTTTTCAGTTTCATCACCAATAACACTGAAACCAAAACCATTTGTTCCACGTTGAAGTAGTACTCGACGTCCACTAAATAAGTACAATAAAAATATCTTATTAGAAGATTTTTCTAAAAAAAAATTTCTTAATAATTAATACTATTTAATCCCGACATATAGTAATGCCCACTATCTAAAAGATTGAATGTCACTGACAGTGACATGTATCATACATGACATAAAAACAAATTCATGAATTAATAAAGATTTCTCTTAATTAAAATCATTCATCTTTTTTTATTAGCTTACGTTGATGATTCTTCTTGTTCATCATTATTTGGTGATTGATGTCCATTAATTTGATTTATTGGTGTAGAAGAAGTTATTGGTCGGATTAATGTATCTGATGACTGAGAAGTTGGATGACCTACTATTAAAATTAATTTATTTCCCTCATCACATGCACGTCGAATAGATTCAACAGCATATCTATGTTCAACAAATTCCAGATCATAAGTATTTTTCTATATAAAAAAAAAAGACAAATTATGTAAAATAATATAAAATATTTCATACCATTGATTGTACAGACAATAAACGATCACCAACTTTTAATCGACCATTTTTATCAGCAATACCATTTTTAATTATATTTGTTATAAATATACCATGATCACTAAAATATTTTAAAAAGGTTTTAAAATTTAGTTTTCTTTTTATCATATAAAACTAACCCTTTAACATGTTCATGAGTAATTCCACCAGCAATTGAAAAACCTAACTGATTTTCATGTGATTTATCTAATTTAATTTCTTCTACTGAAGGTGGTGATAAACGACGAATTGACTAAATAGAAAAAATAATAAAATTTTTTTATTTATCAAAGATTACGACTTACTAATTTAACTTCATTTTCAGTTGATTTGAGATAATCAACTGCTGCTTGATGTTCAATATTAGTAAAATCTTTATCATTAACACGTAAAATAATATCATGAAGTCTAATATGAAATAGAAAAGAATAATAAGAAGAAAAAATTATTTAAAATTACTTCAAGCGTTTGTCACGATCGGCAA
This sequence comes from Macrotrachela quadricornifera, assembly GCA_022393335.1. Lineage (NCBI taxonomy): Eukaryota > Metazoa > Rotifera > Eurotatoria > Philodinida > Philodinidae > Macrotrachela > Macrotrachela quadricornifera. Next base: position 6,232 of record JAJEKB010018568.1, read on the forward strand.
GACCCTCTTTAGTAATACGCGTGACAACAACTGCCGAAGAATCATTAATACAAGGCATATCTGTACCACCAGCTATTGAGAAACCAAGACCTTCACCAGGTAACTAATTTAATTAAAATTATATATGTATAAAGAAAATAATATTTTTTCTCAATTATTACTCGTTTAAGAATAATTTCTTTTTCTTCCCAATGATTATCATAATTAAATTGTGTTAAATTAGTATGTGGATTTAATCCTGATGTATTGTGATGATTAGTTGAATCTGGTACATGAATTAATTGAGAGAATGGTGTTGGTGTTGCTTCTCGTTTAACATTATCTTTGGTATGAGATGGAGCAGTTATTGGATTCTCAGTTACAATATTTGTTACTGTTGAAGATTCATTCTTTAATGAGGCACCCTTCTATTCGGAAGTAATTATGAAAGTAAATATTTAAAAAAAACATAAAATTTTCTACTTGTATATCTCGTTTAAGCATCGGTTGTTGTTCCCATTCATCAGCGAAATGGTGTACTGCATTCATCTTAGATTCACGATCAGTTTGTTCATCAAGTAAAACGGATTCATAAAATTCTTGAATGTCTAAATTTAATAAAAAAAGCATACATATTAAACATTTTAAAATAATGAATATATATATATATGTATATGTAAATACCAATAAGTGCTTGAAAAAGACGGCTTTTAAAAACTTTGATGACTCTAAAAGGAAAAAAAAGATTTATATAAATTTTATTCTTTTCTCACTTCAATGCTAAAGAAAAAGAAAAATCTAATTTTCTATTAAATTAATTAAAGATTTATTCATCATAACCGGAAGAAAATTGTTTACCTGTCAATAGCATGTTTTAATGGTCTATCTTCTGGTGAATCAAGACGATTATAATACTCTTCAAGCAATTCTAATGCTCGGTATGCTTCTAATAATAAAGAAATGAATAATTTTTTTTTCTAGTTTTCGTTATTTATCATTTACCTTGTTTTCGAACAGGCATCTTGTCGAGCATAAAAATAATGAATTTACATCTAGCAAAAAAAAATAGCTTCTTACATGAGAAGAACGAAAAGAAAATTAATCCTTCATGCAATATTCTAATGATTAGAGAACGCAGAAGAAAAAAAAAGAAATTGTTCTATTTTATTTTCTTTTTTAACCTTGAGGCAACCGTCAAATGTCAAAAAAAAAAAAGAAAAATTTGATGAGCACATAAGATCTATAAGAAAAAATGTCTAAACGTATATTAATAAAGTCAATAATATTAGATGAAAAAACGTCTTCAAGAAAATTTTCAGTTAATAGAGAGAAAAAAGTCAAGAAAGTGAATGTTATTTATATTTGTTCTTTTCTACGTCAATTTTTCTTCAATGGAGATCTTCTGCTTTCTTTTTTTATTGATCACTGCGGTAACAAAAGCATATTGAGAACAAGCGATCAACTGCTTGAAAAAGAATAAAAGACGAACCTAACTATAACATAGAAAATAAATAAATCACTCATAGAAAAAGAAAATGAAAGAAAGAAAAAAAGGTAAAGAAAAAAAAGGAACAGAACAGAACAGAACAAAATTGGACATGTTATATAAATGTACATATCCTCTTTATTTTTGTTGGATCGTTTGAATTTTATATTTTAAATTGATTATTGTTTTTTATTAAAATATTCTTTCAAAATAATATTAATGAATAATATTTTTACTAAAGAATAGATGTCACTTGAAGTCGTTTGAAATAATATATTAACCAGTTTTTCTTTTTGATTACGAGTTACAAGGATATTTAAGAGAATATTTATGAAGTTTGTCAATATACATATGCATATATATATATCTTGTCTGATGAGATCGTATAATGATCGTAAATTATAGTGACAGCATTCGAAAAAGAGAAATAGAAAAAAATTTTCGTTCTTAAATATACATCATTAATAAACACTATTATTAATGTTATATTTGCAAATGAAAATAGCTATGTATAACCTTGTCAATGATTGGTCTATAAAATGCTATTTTTTAAACTTTGTTAATAATGTTAAAATTATTCCTTTTACTATATAAACATTTTCATGTTAGTTTTCATAAAAAGAATTATGATAAATATGTTATTCATACAATATTTGTTATTTTGTTCACTATGACTTCTGATCGAATATTGAATTATGGATTGAACTCAGTTTGCATATGAATTAATAAAATAAAATAAAATGTAATAGATACCATAGTTTTTCTATATTCTGCAATAGTATAATAAAACTTTTTGATTTTTATTTCTTTTTAATTAAACAATTGATAATTCTAAGATCAAAATATCTATTTTGAGTTTGTTTTATAATATTTTGATAAGCTTTTAAGTAACTTTAAGATATAGTTTCATGTAATATAACATAATATTTTGCATAATCATATATCTTTAAGAGAAAGAAATTTAACTGAAAAAAAAAGACTTTGTTTGTAATGTTTTACTATTTATATTGTTGATAAGATAATATGAATATGATCATCAATTCATATGGCAATAAATCAAGAAGCTCTATTTAATGATTGTTCAACAGAATTTATCGGAAAACGATATTTTTATCTTTGAGCAATCTTTAATATGTATGACGAAACAACAGTTGGAATTGATTTTTTGCAACAAATGAAAGAGTAAACGGTTGTCAGAGATCACTTTTCGAGTACATCATTTACACGTTTGATGACATAATTGCAGCTATTTTTTATATTTGGTAAGGTCTTGTAACATATTCAGCAGAAATATTTCGTATATAAAGAGATAATTACAAGATTAATCATTCATAGTCTATTTATTTGGATATTTTGGTACATAAGTAATACAAATAACAGTATACCAATGCTGTCATTAGTCTATGGATGATAACGTATAAAGTGCTCTTCAGCGATAAAGTTATAGAGACAACTTCAAAATTCAGTTTAATGCTATGAAAAATGGCAGCATGATAAGAACTGAGATTATAGATTATGAGATTTGGTGCCATTTTGAATTATTGTATACGTCGTATGGGGAAGATTAAACTACACGAACAAATATAATGAAGTCAATCACGCGAAGAATAATAAATATATGTGAAAGATAGATGACAAAATACTGTTTCACAATTTTAAAAATAATAAAAATTGAATTTCAACTTCATGTTATATCATTAATGGACATAGTATTATTCAGCGATTATTTTAACTTGATTCCAGAATTTACAAAAAATATAAGTAGTTAGAACTATTTTTCAGTTTTATTTTATCTAACAGAAACTGAAAAAGGAAATATACTGAAACGATCTAAGAAGAACATAAGTTTTATCCTTTATAACAAAACAGTTTTTTTAGAGTTATTGCATGAGTAAAACGACAAAAAAAGAAGCTACACTTGTTAAAAAAAATTTACTTTTTTATTCTATAAATGATTATATATAAAGAAGAAAGCTCAAATGATAATTTTTTTGGAGTGCGTTTGACTGTTCGTGATTTTATTATGAGAAGAATAGAAATAAAAACTTTCTTCATTAAAATATGTGAATAAGTGTTAGTATTCGTATAGAAACCTTGAACAACTATAACCGCATATTGATAGACTACTGTAGTTTGGTAGAAAGACGATGAAGGTTTAGCTAACTAATTGATGAACCATTTATAATATTAATTTCTACTAAATAATCAAGAGAATATAGTTCAAAAGTAAAAAATTTCTTTTTTGCTAAAATTAATGCACGCATATCAAATCAATTACTATGATTGATAAATGGTTAGCAGGAAATGAATTATTTAAGAGCAAAAAACGTTCTAGAAGCATTCTGTAAACGTATCGATATTAATTTTCTATTAGTTTAACATTACTTTTTAAAAGCTTGCATTATTATTCATATTTTTCAAAAATTTTCATACAATAGCTAATGGAAAAAAATAGCATCTTGAAGTATCAAGTAATACGACAAAAGGACAATGATTCTGATAACTAAGAACAAAGTGTATTCATTGTTGAATAACAATATTTACGTAGAAAAATGTTGAACATTATTAAATATTATAATCAGCAACCTAAGATAAAGCACCAATTTTCATGTATTTGTTTTTATTGAAATTTGATTTTCTCAAGATATTACATAAGAAATCTTTTTAAATGTTACAATTTGCTTTTATGAACTACTTTTATATATCATTTGTTGCTATAAATTTTTAATATAAGTACTTAGTAGAAAATGAGTAACTTAGAAACATTACTTGAAAACTACAGCTCAAGCAGCATCATTAAAAACATTCTATAGAGAAAATCACTTTCTGATGAATTTCTTTAGTAGTCTATCGTATCAATAATTGATCATGACATAATCATTCTAATGTATTTGTGAAGCATTTTTGATTTGTCTTGTTCTAGTTACATATCTCATGGCTACAGATTAGTTAATAATTTAGTAGAGTAGTCGAGTTCATTGACATAATACTCTATCGTTTATGCGCGTGTCATTACATACAAGAAAACTAATTTAGTTGATCATCACGCATATTATTTAGTATGGATAGTGTAGTGCATATATCTAAACATATAATATAATGGAATAAATCGCACATACGAGTGACGCATAAATAATAAGGCACTTTTGTAATCAATTTTTTTTTGTTATATTATTTAGTTACTGAAAATTCCAAAAAAGCTCATTTAATAGATGATTTAATTATTGATCAAACCTACTATTATCGAATTGCAGAGCCCAAGGATTTTCATAACAGTATTTAAAATATATAGAGATCTAAATTTCAAAATTGTTCCTACTTAACATTCAAAAAAAGCATAGTTTCTGTCCCAATTTTTGATACTCTAAATATTAATACTATACGAAAATTCTGCTATTAGTCATGCAGCTTTTGGAACATTATCTTTGAATTTTCCAGGAAACTTTTTACATTTAACAACGGTGTTAATTCTGGAAAAACCATATTTTTAGCGTCATATATCACTTTCTTCAATCTTTTTTATTGTAGTTCAGTAAAAGTTTTATTAAGTATAAGTTATAGCTCTTACGAGCTGTTAAGAATACAATTTTGTGTTTTTCTCATTTCTAAACAAGAGAACTTTGTGTGAATACTAAATTCTACAAAATTATATTTTTCAAACAACATAAAATACAATTCCATTTATAATTATGCGTACGTGTAGATATTAAGAAAGACGGGAAATTTTATAAGTTAACGGACTCGATTCGAGCATAGAATTTATTATCTAGTTGTCTGGAAACATTGAGCATACTCACATGAATCAGCAACTTATAACATTCACAAACAAGATGAAAAGAATATGTAAAAATTGAAAGTCATATCTTAATATATTTTGAAAATCATGTTATGAAAACAACTGAGTTGTGGAAATCTACAGAAAAAGGAAGTATGGTAGAGCATTAAATTTCCTATTGAATGAGTTTTTTTTTTAATTTTTACTAATTACATAAGACAACAAAAATTTTATCACAAAAGTGCCGCATTATTTATGCGTCACTCGTTATATCATTCATCATTTAAAGATTTTGTCACATTTATAAACTCTTTCAATCAATTTTTATTAGTTTTTTTCAAATACTTGGTTATTTATGTAAAATATCGTTGTTTTTTAGCGTAAGCAGTTAAATTCTTTTCTCCTCTTCCCATAACACATAATTATATCTAGAATTGAATAAATTGGACTTATTTTTTTCTGATTTGTATAATGATAATATGAATGTCTATCACTTTCTTTCACATTTCGTTCATCATTTTTGTATCATACATGTTGTGCTACATTACAAACATTGAAAAATGATCTCTTTTGTGTTGAATCATTTGTTTTTTTTTTCGTCACATGAGAACAAATTTATTTAGAGAGATAATTCTTTTATGTATTTTTGTCTCTAGTGTGTATAGTCTCACTGTTTATAGCTATTTTACTTGCCTAATATATGGTTTTCGATTAGATGATTAGATTGATTATAAGCAAGTAAAATGCTCATTTTCAATAATAGGATGCATCAAAGGTTATAATCATATAATAGATGAAATAGGTCATACTAACTCTATATAGAAAAACGAATGTTTTTTATTATTAATTGTAAGTAAGAAGTTTTTAGTTTATATGTATTTTTGAGAAGTGATCTATATCATTATTAATTTCTTAAGCTCTGTTCCCTCAGAAACAAATTTTGTTATTTTCCATCTAATTCCAAACAGAATTTCAGATAATATTAGTCTAGACAAGGAGAGATCGTGGCTAAAATATCCCCTTAAATCTTCATGAAACTAATGAACTATAGTCAATTTATTGGTCAAAAGTAGTCTATACGCGGACAAGGATTTCATAATGATGATAAGCGCTAAAAAGTCCGGACCTTTTTTTAAGTTGTAGAATACCCTTAAGGCCAGACCTTCCTACACTCCGATTTTTCAATTTCTATTTGTGTATTTTTTAAAAACTCTTCACCACAAAATTCATGAAGTCTTACTCAAAAAATTGCTACTAAAAATGATATATCTAAGTTTTTTATTTTACTAAAAAAGAAATTTAAAAATCGGCGCCCGGGAGGATCTAGACCTAACTGCCTGCTATACAATTATAAATATTCTGAAAGAGGAAACTTCACCGCATCTTTCTATGACAAAAACTCAATTTTAACTTTTTTGAAAAGGATCCACCCTTTAATTATGGAAAACTGATGAAACGTACAGTTTTATAACGAATAAAGTTAAAATTCAAAAGTCAATTTTTATTACTCAAAGAAATCATTATTCAATATTATCTCGTGTAAAATTTATGTTAAAATGTGTACATATAATCTTTGAAGGATACCTTTCTTCAAGTGATAAACCGATTATCTCAGAAGAAAGATTTCATTTATATAAGTGGTCAATAGTTATTTGTCTTTTTGAGGATTTTCATGATAAAAGCATTGTTATCAAAAGAAAAATTATTATCGATAAATTTTAAATATATTATGCAAACATTTGTTTAAATGCTATAATATTCATTAAATATAGTAAATAATTTTAGTTTTGAAAGTATAAAATATTTTTCTAAGAACATTTATTTTGATAATTTGTCTCATGTAGAGCTAATCGAACAACATCTTAATTTAGACAATATCCAATAAATACTACGAGCAAAGTATGATTTGTATGAAAGAGTCCAGATTGAAATAATTGCGTTGGATCATATTAGATATGTAAACTATCTAACAAAATCCAATAGACAGATTAAATTCAATGTGGTAACATTTCTTATGATAAAGCGAAGAAATTTTCTACTAAGATACATCGAGTACATCTAAACCGGTCAAAATGGAAAAGAATTGATTTTTGTATTGTAACTAAAAATGTGATTAGAATAATGTGTATATACTAACATTATTTTAGACTAGTTAAGTCAAACGAATATTATTTAATATAAAAAAATGAGCTCATTTGCTCAGCAGTAGGCCGAGTTTGTAAGCTGTTTTCATCCTCCTCATTTTTTATTTTATTTTATTTTATTTTATTTTATTTTTAGATGTATTATGGAACTTTGAATTTAGTAATAAGTTTTAAAAAAAAGATTATTATTTCATATAGTTTATATAGATTTATATTACACAAGACGTTAATTTAATAGTAAGTTTATATATTATCGGATTTTTTTAGTATGATTCACTGTTTAACAGTTAGATATACCGGTAAGGTTAAAAAAAATATTCTTTTCTGTTTCTTATTCTCTTTTTTTAATGTATTATTGAAGATTTTGAACTTACTATTGAGTTTACATTGACATCTTAGTATTCGTTATATATATATATATTATTCAACAACGGAATGTTGAGATAAATTTAAATAAATATTTTATTTCATTTTCTTTTCAAGTTTCTTATTTAATATTTTAATTCTACAATATATAATTAATTTTCAACCAATTGTGTACTAAAACTAGAATAGAGAGAATGAGGAGCCATCAAACAATGTATGCTCTCGAGATGTAAATTCAATATGATTGCATCGAATTTTAGGTGTATTCGACATATTCTGGTTGTCGAATCCGACATTTAACAATATCTCATTGAAGTCCTATGCTAAGAAATTGAATAGCTTCCGACAAGATTCCTTTCGAATTTGAAGATAAGGACATGAGTTTTTGTAGGCAAATATTGTTATTTCTAAATCAAATTTGTATGTATTTATTGATGAATTATAAAAAAGAATCCGTGTTCAATATGACTACAAATATATAATTTGAAAACAATTAAGGGAAGCATTTACCAAACAAAAAACATCCTTTGTAATTAACGAGTTATTGATCTACTGAAACAATATAGAAATAGTTCGATATCATTGGTTGAACATTTCAGTAAAATTAAAAAAAATAATTAGCTAAAAATTATGATAAAATGTGCAGTCAGTATCTTATAAACACATGAATAATATTCTAGTGTCTATTATTACAAACGCCTTCTCAACTAATTTGCTATTTTTTCCGTGTGAATACTTTTGAATAGAAAAATGTTGAGAAAATAGAAAGAGAATGCATTCATAAGAGGAGAAAAAAATTGTCTATGAGATAGAAAAATTAATTCAATACTTTAATTTTTTTGTCAAATTGTGACAAAACGCAAATAAAGGTAGTTAAAAGTAATGATTCCGGATATAATTTGGAACTGAACGACACCTAAACTAAGTGAATGTTTTTTCTGCATTCCGTCTGGATTCATTTATATACAAACAACACATTCGTGGATACACAACAACTCAGCCATACTTGTTTTTCAAATATTTATATACTAATTTTTAATATTAAGGCTTCCCATCTACTCAAAAATCATGATTCTAAAATTTTAGTATGGATAAATAGCTCTTAGTGGCTACTTTCAGAAAAATTATGATTTTATCGGATTTCCATTGGTTTTTCGTGGTTTTACTAAAGGTATTGTAGTAAAGAAAAAACAAATGATTTAAAAATTTTCGTTATTTCTATATTTTGAACTTTTTCTTAGGATTCTTATAATACAGAATCGAACCGAAATATGCCCAATAGGAGACGCAGTATGCTCTTGGAGCAATGAAGTCCCACCCTGTATTTCTTTTCCCAGTCGTATTTATGTAATTCGTTCGAGAAATGTCCAATTTTTTTTGTGAATACTTTGTATTACACTTGAAAAACTCTATATTCTATGTTTTTCTAGCTTTAAATTGTTCAGAATAAAGCTTAGCCTAAGATGTTCTGTATAAAATGAAGGCTGGAACATCGAGTTGAAACGCTTACGAATTTTTTTCAAAAGTACTAGAATTTGTTCAGATTAAGTACATAATTTTCTTGCTAGACAAAAATTTAACCTACGAGAAATAGCCGCTACATAAGTACATGTATGTGTTAAATCGATAAAATCTGCCAAACAACTATCAATTCGTTTTTTCAATGCAAAAACTTTGTTTTACGTTTTTCTCGAAATCGATTTTTTTGCTTTTTACTATTTGTATTTCAAAGATTTCTCCGCTATTTTATACGAGCTGGAAACCATTTTTTTCATTTTTGACTTAGTTTTCGACAAAAACTGAATTTTTTTCGGTGAGATACTCTTGGTTTTTCAGATTTTTTAAGGAAAGTTTTTATCATATATAAAGAAACAAAATTTTGAAAAATCGGATCTAGTTAAGTGGTAGCGGCAGATGTTACCTACATTTTGACATGAACTCGAAATCTCTATCATTAGATTTGGAAGAGAAATCTTTAAAATATGGAAATATACTTTTTGACCCTTGATACTAGGATAAATCTCGAGCGGTTCGATATTTTGCGTTGAATTTTTTATTGTAGGCTACATATACCCGGGTACATTTTTTCTGAAAGTTTCAGTCAAATATCTTGTTCTACAACGAAAATAGATTTTTGAATGGGGGAGAGGGGAACTTAAAATAGCACTTTTTTCTCCATTATATATTTACTTTATTTCCTCTCCATTTTCTTTCTTTCATACGATCTTTTTTCTTGAGGATGAGTTAGCGCATTCATGTTTGTATGTGAATCAAACTCGAGAAGATGAATAGTCGACATTTCTATTTAGTTAACGAGTTTATATTTATCTATGTTATTTTGTGTAAGCAAAAAGAAATTGCTCATCATGTTTGTCTAGAAATTCTAATAGATTCGTATAAAGATTATATAGCGACATTTGTTACATCTGTATCAATAATGCGTGAGAAACACATATCTCTCTTCAGTGCAAAAATTATCACATCTCGAACTACCATAGATTGATAAAACATATATTAGCATGTGTAATCAGTTTATCAAAGATAAATTTCAACTTCAATTTTATCTTCTGAAACCGTTTGTTTTTGTTATACAACATCTTTGGAAAATAGGAAAGTTGTCGTTTTTTTGCAAAAGTATAACTATCGATTGAATTAAGAGTGTATGATAATAGAATTACTTTTTAATTATGATAACTATTCCTTTAATATTTCTGTTTATTATATTATCTTATTCTTAATCATAGATTCGTTTCAACACTCGAAGTAAGCCGACGTTAGAGTCTAAACTTTTTTGCATAAGGAGTACTATTTGTCTTTATTATTCTCCTGTTCGACGATCTTTTTGTTGCAATTGGGATAACAATATAAAAACAATAAGCCATACCTTGTTCATTCTTTAGCTTAACAACACAATCGCGTATGGGCCACTTTCGTAGAAAATACCGACAAATGGATAGTATTTCAGGTTTTTCATTATTAAAATTCGTTTTTATCTACAGAATAAGCATAATATTTGGAATCACCATGGGAAAATGTACCACAAACTATTTTTCATTATAATATAATTTTTATCAACATTTTATTCATAATGAAGGAGAAAAAAATTTAAAAAATAAAAGGTTGACAGTGTAGAACTAAAATTTTCATAGAAAATATTTTGTGGTAATAAATAGACTATTTGATATATTTTTTTTCCTGCTGATCCCATATATGATGCTTATTTTGTACATATATCAACTTTCAATAATGAAAACGTGAAAATAATACATATTTGTCGATATCTTCTATAGACATGATTTTTAATGAAACTTTTTACTATGTCTAAGAATATTTAAGATCTGGTTTAATACTTTTATATTGTCATAGTGACTACAACAAAAAGCACATTGAACAAAATAAAAACAATAAACGAGAGGATAGAGAAAAATGCTAATTTCTTTTACACTAAAAGTCTGCATAACGAGAACGTGCGTATCCGATAATTACTCAGTAGTATGAGTTTTTGTGGTAAATACTACCAAAGAAGAACAAATTAATTTCTGATTACTAGGAATTCTTTAATGTTGTTAGCTTTTAGTGATTTCTTGTAATTTCTGATGTTTTAGAATAATCTGAAATTTTTCTGATAGCGACTCGTAAATAATAACTAAAATGTACTTTTATCAGGGATTATGAAAGATAGCCTAATACTAATAAGTGATAAACACAGAATATTTTCATGTTCTGTTTTTGACAATCAGAAGTACATTCCAAAAATTCCATTCTAGGCTCTTTGGATTAGAGATTTGTTTTGTATTTTATAACTATTATGTTTGTTTTTCAGATAAGTTTTTCTTGCAGATAAGAAACTAAAAACACTAACCGATACTGAAATGTCCATTGGTGGCGATTTAAACATTAAAATTAATATTCATTTCTGAAATATGAGTTTTACCTAAATTTGAAATATGCTACAAGATTCTCTGCAAATTTTTTCAGCTGTCAATGTATGTTGATAAGTATTTTGTAAAAAAATAATTGAGGAAACATTTTAGAAATAATATATTTAAAATCGTATGAATGACTATTTTCTGATATGCCTTTGGCAATATGTATTCTTATTTCAATGCAATCAAAATATTTTCCTCATTCTAGCTTGAATTTTATATCATATTTTCAGAATTAAAGTTTGGATAAGATAAAAACTTTTTTATAATACATGATTAACTTTCAAAAAAAATACTTTCGAATGTGTATGTAAAAGAATCCTACTTAACATTAGTTCCAAATCTTTTTATTCTAAGCAACAGTATTATGAGTCTTACAAAGATGGTAAGACTGTAGAACTTAAGATTTTTTATTTAGAATAAAACTTGATAGAAGATAAGTTTACATAAATTGTTTTATGTTCACCGAAAGTATCGATAATTATGATATGCCTATGGAGTATCTATAAGTCATTGCAGTTTTCTGTTGATAAAAAAAATTATTTGAGAAAAGATTGAGGGTTATACAACGTTAAAAATATCCTTTCTATTAAGCCCAGAATGAAAAATAGGAAATGTGCTTCTAGTTTCTAAGAAAAGAAAATAAAAGTGCCTCCTTGTTTATAGAGCATCCATTACATATTGAAATCATGTCTGTTTTTCTTGAGTTAAATTGAATATATTATAATTATGCTCAATTATGAAGAATTATGTATTTCAATTGTAGCTTATATCTATATATTTTATCAACAATAAAACTCGAATATATAATATACTGTAAATGATCATAATTAGTTATAAATGTTTTATGATAAATACTTTTGAAAGTAGATTTCTTGATCTCTATTGATTCTCGTTGATTTTCACGGAATAAAATAATTTCTATTAATCACATATCATTTGATTTTTCATCGACTACTAACATACTTTCTCTTCTTCATCGTTTTTCTTTCTTACAGATGTCTATCAACACTAGAGACTGAAACCAAGCATGAAATCAATGTAGAATTTTTGCTTAAAGAAAATTTTCTTTCGAGACGAGGAAAGAAAAAAGTTGAAGACCAGAACGAGATAGAATAAATAGAGAATTGAAAAAATCGACTGATTTCAAGTTCTGCTTCATGTTCCGAGATTATTAATTTCTTTAAATGTTTTCAAACTACTTTATTATCTTCTTTGATTATATTTTTAACTTAGAGATACAATATTCGATTTTAAGAGATTTCGTCGAATAAAAGATAGCTTTCTTGAAAAATCACGTGTCAAAAAAATGTCTTCGAATAGTACTACAAATCTTGTCAATACGTCAAGTCACATTATCTACATTCTTGATCGTGTAAAACATGAATTTTTTGTTTATCTACCACTTATTTTCATTATTTCTGGTGTGATTGGATTCGTTGGTAATGCATTTACTTTTCTTCAACCAATTCTTCGATATAATACTTGCTGCATTTACTTACTTTGTGGTTCATTTGTCGATGTTATTAATCTTTTCATTAATCTTCTAAGTAATTATACAAATGTGACGGCTGACAATATACTTTCTTCGGTAGCTGTTCGTTATTTATGTAAATTGAAACTATTTGATCTAGTATTTTTACCTCAATTATCTGCAAATTTACTAATCTTGTCTCTCATTGATCGATATGCTTGTACATGTAGTTTGACGTCGTCTATAAGACATATTCGTCGATTGAAAATAATGCCATGGTCGATTATCGCAACAGTTCTTATCAGTGGTATCATTTCGCTTTATTCACCTATGTTCTATGATGTTGTACCTGATATGGGTTGTACCTGCACAAATCCACTTTTAAATGGTGTTTTTTACATTCTCATTCATGGTTTAATAACACCATTTGTCATGTTAATTTT
>JAJEKB010018569.1:0-45638 GCA_022393335.1 Macrotrachela quadricornifera
TTAGAATTATCTTCAATAGACATCGATGATCATATTTTAGCTACATTAAGATATATTTCTATAAAAAAATCATGATAAATAGTTTGATATATTCCGTTGATTCTATATGAAAATAATGTTGCAAGTCTAATATGACAGATATACTTGAGATGGCATTATAATATTGTTTAAATAGATGGATAGATAATAATCACACAAAAGAGCAGCTGTGTTCATGTCTCACGCAATCTCTAAATGGATATAAAAATAGGATATGATCATCTATCAATGAGATATGTAGACAATGATATAAAATAGCAGTTAATTCTTATTGGTTCGTCTTGTTTTTTTAAATGTACTAATAATTAAAGATCAAGTTATTTCCGTTATTCATAGATAATATGTTATGTGATCCTGTCAATGACTCTTTACTCTATACAATCTATTTATTTATTTTCAATCTTAAGTATTTTTTTAAAAACAAATTTATATAATGGGTTGAAAGTTATTTCGTTACTAATTAATATAATAACTAGTCATTCTCTAGACATATATATTTATCTATTGTAAACCAAGACTTATTATAAAACAAACTATAATTACAACGTATTATTAAACAATAGTCATGATTATTTGTATTATTTAAAATGAAAGAAACAATATTTCTATTGATAATTATATACTAATGTTCGATATTGTTAGTCATTATTTCAATATATTCTGACAATTAAAAATAAAAATCCGACTATTGAGAAAGTAACATGATATAATGAAATGAAACAAAGTTGAAAAAGTGCAAAGTATAGCTAAGAAAAGAAAAAGCAATAATAATAGATATATTAATCAATTTTTCTCTATCGTTGAATGGTAATTCATTAAAATCGACTAATATTAACAATCCATCTTTTCTTCTCGCATATTAAATCAAGTCTCAATTGATTTTAAAAAATATGATATACGAGAACAGCTAAAAATAGAAATAAGCTTTAATAGTAAACATATATTATAACTGTTATTTTTATCTTTTATAACGGATAGTGCATAATAAATAGGACAAAATGTTTCTTTCTTATAAGTGCACTTCCAAAGATATTGAAAACTTTGTTTTCAGCTTCTCCGATAGAGAATATTTTGCTCTATAAAACTATTGACTTTGTTTCATAAATAAATTCTTTTTATTGGTCAAAAATTGAAAAGATTGGCAAATATGTAACTGTTTCATTACGACTTTTACAAAACCAAACAATTATACTGAAATTTGAAATATCTTGCAAAGTATTCTATGAAATTCTGCATCTCGCGGTGTTATGCAATTTTAGAAAAAACTATTTGGAAGAATAGTCTATCCAACAGAAACTAGAAAAAAACTGAAAAGCCTCTTTTCTGACAGATCTATAATATTGTTTGTTACGGATCCGGAACAATCTAAAGATTTTCGATCTTTGATTTAAACGTTACATCATTTTGTTCAGGATTAAATTCTGCATCCGAGAATTTAATGATAAAACATTAATAGAACACTGATAATCCTTGAAAAGACCTTCGAAGCATAGAATTGAAAATTCTCTATCTATTAATGTTGAATACTTTACATTTAGAATCGAATCTGATGAGCAAGAATTTATATAAATCGATAGATCGTCAAAGAAAATAATAGAAAATCGCAGTTAAACAGTTGAGTACTTGACAATTTTTAGAATTTTTTACCAATATAAAAAATTGATTTAAAAAGTACAATTAACAATTTTGCAAAGTGGAAAATTCTCTATTGAATGAACCTAAAATGGAGTTTTCAATATATTAGAACATGTCTTAAAAAGCGGAAAACATTCTGCTTAATTTATTACTAAAAATATTTTCATCTGAATTATTAATTCTAATCTTATTATATCTTGATACTTTTTTTTCTGTCTACTATTCCAATATATATAAGGTGAATTGAAATAAAATTAAGGATACATAGAAACAATTATAAGCTAGATATAAAGCTTTACACATTTATGTATAGATATATTATATATGGAATAAGTCCTATGTTATTCAACTTGGAAAGATTATCAGAAATATAAAGTTTAATGAAAATATTCAATAATTACGATAGCTTCTGATTTTATTTTACAATTGTATTGAACTTAACTTTTCATATTATAATTCGATAATGTACACATCTGCTCCATCTGTAGACTTTTTGTCTGGTTGGTCCAGGTTCACCTGAATATAAAATTTTGTTTTATTGCTTCTGTCCTCTCGCTATCTGGACTCTCATTTTACAATGTTCTATTTATATCTTAAGTTTTTCAAGAAAATAAATAAATCGATTGTTCACCCTGCTATTTTTCAAGTATTTAATTCTATCATGCCATTTATATTTGGACCTTAACGTCTCCAGTACTTCTTCTTTCTTTACCCTCCGAATAAAAAACAATCATGTGATACACATTCTTTTTCTTTCTTTCGGTTTTCTTGATTTTAACCTACTTATATACAAATATATATATATATCAGCTAGATAAATAAGTGCGTCATTTCGAATACTGCAAACGTGCGTGTTTATTGAAAGAAAAGGTGTGTCTTTTTCATTATTATAATTTTATTTGAAAGTCGACACTAGTCATGGAAACTGAGTGTATAACTGTAACAAGTTATGTACTTGAACAAAAGAAAAAATATCCTGGTGCTTCAGGTGATTTGACTATTTTACTCAATGCATTATT
Source organism: Macrotrachela quadricornifera (assembly GCA_022393335.1). NCBI lineage: Eukaryota > Metazoa > Rotifera > Eurotatoria > Philodinida > Philodinidae > Macrotrachela > Macrotrachela quadricornifera. The sequence goes on from JAJEKB010018569.1 coordinate 2,694, forward strand.
AACAGCCATTAAAGCTTGTGCAGCAGCTGTACGAAAAGCTGGTATTGCAAAATTGTATGTTCAATAAAATATATTATTTTAATTAATACATGTTTATTTGCTTTCTATTCATAGATATGGTTTAGCTGGATCATCAAATACAACGGGTGATGATCAAAAAAAATTGGATGTACTTGCTAATGAACTTTTTATTAATATGCTCAAATCATCATATACAGTTTATGTGATGGCATCAGAAGAAAATGAAAATTTAATTGAAGTCGAAGTTCCAAAGCAAGTATGAAATGAAATTTATTTCAAATATTTTGTTCTATTATTAGATTTATTTTTTTTTAGGGTAAATATGTCGTATGTTTTGATCCTTTAGATGGGTCATCAAATATTGATTGTCTTGTAACGTAAATATATCTAATTAGACAAAAGAAAGTTTTCATTGAATTTTTATGTTTTGTTTTTGTTTTAGTATTGGTTCAATTTTTGGAATATGGAAAAAACCAGAAAATGCTGAAAAACCAATTGATTGTGTTTTACAAAGTGGTGAAAATGTACGTTGTGCTGGCTATGCTGTTTATGGTTCAGCTTGTATGCTTGTTTTAGCAACACGAGATGGTGTTAATGGATTTACTCTTGATCCAGTATTTAAAACAAAAATTTTTTTAAATTATTATAATGTATTTTTTAATTTTATTGTTTTGTTTTTAGTCTATTGGTGAATTTATTTTAACATCACCAAATATGCAAATGCCAGAATTCGGTGCAAAAGGAGCACAAAAAATTTATAGTATTAATGAAGGTTATGCTAAATATTGGGATAAAGCTACAACGGAATACGTTAATTCGAAAAAATTTCCTGAGGTTAAAATGATTTAATAGGAAGACATGATTTCGATTGATTTTCTTTTAGGGTAAAGATAAACCCTTTGCCAATCGATATGTTGGTTCAATGGTTGCTGATGTACATCGTACACTTCTTTATGGTGGTGTATTTATGTATCCAGCAACAAAAGAAGCAAAAGAGGGCAAAATTCGTTTATTATATGAAAGTATTCCTATGTCATATGTGATTGAAAAAGCAGGTGGTGCATCATCAAATGGTCAACATTCAATTTTAAACATACAACCTCAATCAATTCATCAACGATCACCAATCTTTCTTGGTTATAAAGAAGAAATTGAAAAGATTGAAAAACTTTATGAAAAATATCCCCGTGGTACATGGGCTCATGAGTAATTCGTCCATGGTTCCTGTTTTTTTTTTTATTTTTTTTTTAGTTTAATATATGGTGCTGCTTATTATTATTATTATTCCGTTTTTTTTTAAAAGATTGATAAATCATTAAATATAGTAGCTTATAAATGATTATATTCTATTTTATTAAAATCGTAGATGTCAGAGAAAAAAAATTTTCAACGCCTTTATCTTGGTCTTGATTTAAGCACACAACAGCTTAAAAGTATTGTCATTGATGAAGAATTAAATATAATTGCTGAAGAAGCGATTAGTTTTAATGATAAATCATCACTTGTTCATCATGTGCAACCGAATGGTTTTGTTATCGATAAGGATGATAATCGTTGTATAACAACGCCAGTGCTTGTTTTTCTTGAAGCACTTGGTAAAAAGAAATAGGCTGTAGTTTTTCATTTGATCTTAAACTTTATTGTAACTTTAGATGTTCTTTTCCAAAAATTGCGCGATCAGAAACGATTTGATTTTGCACATATTATTGGAATCTCAGGTATATTATTAACATATTATTACAATCAAAATTCTTAATTTAGTTTATTTTTATCTCAAGGCTGTGGACAACAACATGGCAGTGTCTATTGGAAAAATAAAATTGGCTTAGAACATATAAAAAATTTTTCTTCAACAGAAGAAAATACAAATGAAACATCCAATATACATAATTTACCTAAAAATTTATTTTTAGTTGATTTATTAAAAGATTCATTTTCGCGTATTAATTGTCCAATATGGATGGATTCATCAACAACAGTACAATGTCAATTAATTGAAAAAACTGTTGGTGATGCTGAAAAATTATTTCAAATAACTGGATCGAAATCTTATGAACGATTTACTGCTAGTCAAATAATGAAAATATCTCAACAAACACCAGAAATTTATGAACAAACTGAACGTATTCAATTAATAAGCAATTTTCTTGCTAGTATTTTACTTGGTGATTATGCTCCTATTGATTTATCGGATGGTTCAGGAATGAATTTGCTTGATATTCGTCAACATAAATGGTCGAAAGAATGTTTAGATATATGTGGAAAAGATTTAGAGAAAAAACTTTCTGATAAACTTGTTTATCCACGAACAGAACTTGGAGCAATTGCAAAATATTTTATTGAACGTTATGGATTTAATGATAATTGTAAAATAGTATCATTTACAGGTGATAACCCATCATCATATTATGCATTAGCATCGGATCCAAAAACTATTGTTATTAGTTTAGGTAAAGATTTTTTTTTGCAAAATAAATAAAATTAATTTTATAAAATGAAAAACCAATAAGAAATATGTTTTTTGAAGGTACCAGTGATACAGTTATGGCATCAATATCAGCGTCATCAATACCAAATGAAGCATTTGATGGTCATTTATTTGTTAATCCATTAATAACTAATCCTAACAGTGATTTATTAATGCTACTTTTGTGTTTTAAAAATGGTTCACTTGTACGAGAACGTAGGATATTCTTTTTTTTTTTATAAAAAATAAAAGCAAAAAAATAAATGGATTAATTTTTTCTTTAGGTGTACGTGAAGAAGTTGCTTCAAAAGATTGGCAACAAATGAGTGAACTTCTTTGTCAAACTCCACCAACTAATCATGGTTATATTGGATATTTTTTTGATGATTATGAAATTTTACCACAAAATATTCAAGGAAGATTTTATTTTAATGCTGATGAACAACAAGTTAAAAATCTTCAACCAGCATGTAAAGCAAGAGCATTACTTGAAGGACAATGTCTTGCTAAAAGACTTTATTTACAACGAGCTAATATTGATTTAGTAAATAATGTTGATCGAATTGTTATCACTGGTAAGCAAAATAAAAAGACAACATAGAAAAAGATAAAATTTGTTTATCATTTTTCTTGTGTTTTTTTATTATAGGTGGCGCATCAGTCAATATTGATTTATTACAAATTTTAGCTGATATATTTGCTAAACCAGTTTATGCAGCTTTAGCACCAAATTCTGGTTGTCTTGGTGGTGCTTTAAGAGCTATTGATGTTATTAGTCAAATATCCAATTCAAAAACTTCAACTGTAGAATGTTTAGTTGCTGCTCAACCTCGAGATGAATACACATCACTCTATGATGAAATGCTTGTTCGTTATGCTAAATTTGAAGATAAAATATTAAAAAAAATTTAATAATTTTTGTTTTATTTTTCTTAGTGTGATAATATTATACATTCATATATTTTAAATATATTCGGGCATTTATTTTTTAAATATATTCATGCTTTTATTATTTTTAGATGTAAAATTGTCTTTTTTTTTATATTGTGTAAATATGTATTCAATAATTAATACACGAAATGAATCATCACCAATTCCTAATTTACCTAATTATGCTTTTGGAGAAAGATTAGGTGCTGGTTCATATGGTATAAATATTGATTTATATTGAATTTTTATTGTTTTTTATTTGTTGATTTTTTTAAGGCACTGTATATAAAGCAAGATTAATATCGGTATGTAAGATTGAATACAAATCATTAGTCGAGAATTTTTAATCGATTTTGAAATAAAATATGATACAAAATTAATGGAACAAATATCGACCTGTATTTTCCTTCGATGGGAAAATATTAAATGAAAGTATCCTTATCCTTTCAAATTATATATGATTTATTTTTATTATATTCCTTATACTCATCAAAAATATCTTGTAAGACAATAATTAATCGTAATTATCTGTTATTTTATACGATCTTTTTAACGACTCCACAAAAATTGAATTAGTTGTTGTTCTGCAAGATGTTTTTGACAAGCCTAAAAAAGAAAATCGTACATTTATTGTGTAAGGTTTTTTCTTTTATTCACCGCATTTCATTTAAGATTTTATAATGAATATAAATCGTATACATTTTAGCAGAGGAAAAAATTTTTGTATCAACTGATAATACAATATTCCTTTCAAAATGTGTTTATAAAGACAGACATTGAAAATCGATATAATGTACCGTTCTTTGCGAGATTTCAAAAAACACGTGCCCCTTTAAAGGCATCACCCTCAAAATTTGATTTCAGCCCAAGTGCATTCAAATAGCATGATATTTTCAGAATATGTTGAAGCTGTAGTGAAGAAATTATAATAAACTTTTCAGTCCTATACTCTGATGTTTGACCGAAATATCTATTAAAAGAGGGCAAAAACAAATCATTTAACAACTGAAATGTTTCGCTCGAGAATTATTCTATGTCTTATTTTACTTTTGTTTGAAGGAGCATGTCAAAATCCATGGCATCAATATGTCCTTAATTTTAAGTAAAAAAAAAACTCATCATAAATTCGACGTCTCAAAAAAAGTGTTGAAAACAGGTATTTTATTAGAAAAATTGAAAGATATAGAAAGAGCCTGGATAGAGACATTTGGATTGCGCCTTCAATAAAACATGAACAGGTAGAAAACGAAAAAGGGATTTTTGATTTAAAAAAGAAACCTGTTTTTTCAGGTAAAATATGGTGAAAATCATCAAAAACCTTTTGAGAAACAGAACGTTAAAAAAATATTCATATTATTGATGAAATATCTGACGACAACCTATCCTCTTATACATCAATCTTTATTCCGAAATTTCTGACGAAAATGAACTTTTTTTGAGGATCCTTAAAAAGTTCTATAAATACATGATAAAAATTAGTTATATATAATTCAAATGTTTTCTTTTAATACGTTTCTAACGAAGAAAAATAGGAATCTATATCTATTCCATGACTTTTACATCATACATTATAAACAGAAAGTAATAAAATACTCATAAGAACAAAATGTAAATCGTCGTTTCTTCTTTGAATAAATTATTCAACATTCGAATCTTCTTGATGAATATATTGAGAAAAATTTCAATAATAAACAAAAATGTATATACGATATCTATAATACTAATTATTCATAACAATTTGTTAATATATATTATCATGTCTGTGATTGACGTATATTTTTTATAAAATGAAAAAGTTTATTAGAATGATTAATTCTATATTGTTATTAAAGAATATTCAATCAAGACCAAATTCAGCTACATCTCCTCATCCTTCAAGTGCTTTACCTAATTTCTATGCTATTAAATGTATCAATCGTAAAGCTCTTACAAAAACTACCGAAGATTTGCTTATAAATGAAATTAAATTACTTAAAGAGATAAAACATGAAAATATTGTTGAAATGTATGATTTTCAAGTAAATAAACTTCAACATTTATTCTTTTTGTTTTTTCTTTTCTCATTAAATTTTTTTATTATATATTTATTAAAGTGGGATGAACATTATATTTATATTGTAATGGAATATTGTGCTGGTGGTGATATGTCAATGTTTATACGTTCACGATTTAAATTATCAGAAGATCGTGCTCGACCATTTGTACAACAAATGGGTAAGAATATGTAAGTGTTAGAGACAATAATCTAACAAAATTCGTTTTTTTGTTTCTTTTTCTTATTTCTTCAAAGCTAAAGTAATAAAATTTTTATATGAAAAAAAGATTAGTCATATGGATTTAAAACCTGAAAATATTCTTTTAACATCAATTGAAAGACCAATATTAAAAGTTGCTGGTATGAAAAGAAAAAAAATTCAACTTGAAATATTTATTTATTTATTTATTTTGAAATATTGAACAGATTTTGGTGTAGCACAATGTATTGGAAAACAGGGAAGTCGAAGTATACGTGGAACATTGATGTACATGGCACCAGAAATTCTTTCTTCTGTACCATACGATAATCGAGTTGATCTTTGGTCAATTGGAGTTATACTTTATGGTATAGAAGTTTATTTTGTAAATAACATGTTTTATTTTTTGAATAATTTTATCTTTAGAATGTCTTTTTGGTCAACCACCTTTTGTTTTTACAACAATGGATAATCTTATTGATACAATTAAATCAAATATTCCAATTGAAGTAAAAAGAAATTTTAATTAAATTAATATAAAAGAAGAAATTTTTTCTTCTTTTAAAATTAGATTCCAAATGATGCAAAAATATCAAAAGAATGTCGTAATTTACTTGAAGGTTTATTACAACGTGATCCAAATAAACGAATAAGTTTTGCAGATTTTTTTCGACATCCATTTATTTTTTATGAACTTTCATCTCAAATTAATCATGCTGTAAATATTCCTTCTTTTCGATCTTATTTTTCTTTTTCTTTAAGAAAAACTTTATTTATTAAAATAGGATGAACTGTTACAAACATCAATTGTTTATGAACAATCAGGAGATTTAAAAAATGCTTTAGATTACCGTCTTAAAGCATTAGATGAATACGTTACAATAATTAAAAGTATTTATAGTAGATTTTTTTCTCTGTTGTGAATGATATAAAGATTTTATATCAATATAAAAGACTGATCTTTTTTTTGTTTGAAGGAAAAAAATAAATAAAGATCATCTTTTATAGTAGAAAATATGAAAAATGTATAGTATTTAGAGATGTCGATTATCAAACGTTAATTTTTCTTATAAAATAACCACAACATTCGGAATCAACATTAAGAAATGCACAAAAACTTCTATTTTCTCTTAAGGAGTACAGAGGAAAATTTAAGCAATAAAGACCAGAAGAGGAATAGAACTAAAACTTTGACGAGAAAGGTTTTTCAATAGAAAATAGATTTTTTAGTGACAATTTCGAAATACTAACCATTTTTCGATACAGTCTATAGAAATAATTCTTATTGATTTTGTGAAACACCATCTAAAAAGGAGTGTTAAAATGTATAGGGGTGAAATTGATATATCGTCTCTTCCCCAACAGAATTAATTAATCATAATTAATTAATAACTGTAATAAATGCTTTTTGAGTCTTTCTCTGTATAGACATATGCTATGTAAAGTATAAATCAAAGTTACTTCTCAGAAAAGAGTGGGAAAACAAAATATGCAACTAATTGATGAATCGATGCATGTCCTTCTGATACGGTAGGCGAACTGTTGTTGTTTAGACATGGTCTTATGTTGAGAGTGGACTTCTATCAAGGGAGAAATAGGTTTACCTATGTCTTTATAATCAAAGTTTTTCTTCCTACGATCAGTATTAGCAGCTATACCGTATTTCATGCGTTGATCTCATAACGATTGCGCTAACGGATTTTTTTTTCTCTAAAACAAAAAGAAGTCCACAGTCTGCTTTCCTAATTTAAAATCTTCATATCATTCAAAAGAAAATAGTTTAATGGATGGGAGTATAGATATTACATTCTTTATGTTAATATTTCATTTATTAGTTGATGGAGATAGTAATCGACGAAAAATGTTAAGAATGAAAGTTAAACATGAAGTTATGAATACCGAAGCTTTGAAAAAACGAATGAAAGAACATTCAACAAGTTCTAGTTTAACACCAACAACAACAACAGCAAATTCATCACCATCACTATGTGTGACACATAATGATGATCGTAAGTTTAATTAAAATATAAAATACATAAATATTTCGTTTTATTTTTTTATAGTTGATTTAAATAACGATAAAGAACTTAATGATGCTTACCAACATTGTTTAAATGGAAATCAACTGGTAGATATAAGAAAAGCTTTTTTAAATAAAGAACAAAAAAAAATTCATTTTTTAAATAGATGAATGTATTCAATTTTCCAAAAGCTTGTGAAGAATATGAAATAGGTTTGACTGTAATGTTACGTGCAGGACATAGTAAGTTCAAATATTATTTTCATTTACAATAGATTTCAATTAAATCTTTAACTCTTCTTTCTTCTCTATATTTTTTATAGTTTTTACTCTAATACGTCGTTTATTTTATATATAGCGAGAAAATATAAAACATATTTTATCTTCTGGTATATTCACTATAGCCAAAACATAAAATTTAAATCACAACAAAATTTATGAGAAAAACGGTCATGTTATTTTCTACTACAATTCCCAATTCATATTTGAATATTAAATAAAAAAATCTTCAGACATATCATTAGACTTAACTTTAATAGGAATGGAATCTATATAGTAATAATAAATTTACAATATGTATTTCAAATTCCTTTAATATGTTTAAAAATAAACGACATATGAAAATAGAAATTATAAAAATCAAAGAAAGCACATTCAATTGATGTTCACACTATAATTATCTTTATTTATTTTATATATAGCTGAAACAGATCCAACAAAAGTGAAAATTTTACGTAATGTGGTAATAATTAATTATTTTATTTAATTTTGTTTTCTTTTTTGTAATAAATTTTTAATATAGATTTCACATTATTTATCAAAATTTGAATTATGTAAACAACGAAATGAAGTTCAACGAGTGGATTTAGCTATAGAAAAAATAAAAAATGATACAGATATTAATACAACAATAATGGATGAATCAAATAATGAAGAAAAAAAACATTATTCAAGTTTGCAGCAAACTTGTCATTTACAGTGACACTTCTTTTTTATTAAATAGTTTTTTTGTTTAAATAAAACAAGAATAAAATATAACGAAATGAAATGAAAGATTATCTTATGATTTCAGATAGAGAAATTCAAAATTATTTTGTTTATTATTTAGATTTTCATTTTAATCACTGCGTATTCTATTAATCATTCTCAAAAAAAAAATTCAAAATATAAAATAAAAATAAAATTCATGTATAAATATTATATATCAGTATCACAATTTTTATCTATGATATCTGTTCCTATTGAATGAAAACAAAATGTATGATGACGATATTATCATAGTTATTGATTAATTTGTTTTGTTTCTATATTTTTTTCGATTATTTTCTGTGCTTTAAATTCCATAAGACTTTGATCTTGTTGTTCAAGTTTAGTAATTATACTTTTATAAAGATCAATTAAACGATCAGCATCATTTTCTAATTCATATTGATATAAAACATTTTTTACAGCAATCATCGAATTAATATCATCAGCTCTATACCAAATGAAACCATTACGTGCTATACGTATACGAAAACCTTTTACTATACGATTAAAATGGCCAATTAATTGAGATTGTTGAAGTTTTTTACATAATTCTAATGAACATCGAAGAATGTTTCCTTCTTCAAAAACACCAAATGTTGTTTTCTTTTTCGAATGTTCATATGTTTGACATGATAATTCTGTTTGTGCCCATGAATCTGTATTTACAATTCGAGCATAAACGATACGTAAACGATTCATTTTTTCTCGAGATGGTACACGACTATCATCAAATGATGTTGTTGGTAAAATAGCAGGTTCACTACTATTTATATCAACAAGAAATAAATCCTGTAGACGAAAAAGAACAATACCAAAAACAAAATCATTTTTATTTGGTTTGTAAATACGAGAAATGAAAATAAATGTATTTTCATCTGATTGTTTCGAATAAGAAGAAGATTGAATAGTCTTGTAATTTCCATGATGGTGAACAATTGGTAAAGAAGGATTACGTTCACCCGGTAATAAATATGAATGTTTCTATTTTAGAAAATATTATTGAAAATAAAGATGATTAAGACAATTTACCGTTGATGAAGAAGCCATGAAAAATAAACTTAAATATCTAAAAAAAAATGATTCTTAATTCATCTTTTGAATAGTAGAAAATTTTATATGATAAATAAATATTGCTACCAAACAATTATTATTTCATTATATACGCTTGTTTATAAAATATTTATTTATTTATTTATTAGACACTAACTCAAACAACCGTATTTAGAATATCAATTGTAATTATTATTTCTTTTAGTAATAAGAATTGCTTATCTTTATTATTTACATCAAATTTTCAATAGAAAAGCAAAAAACAAACAAATTGATAAAGAGATCCAATTTTTTCCGTAAATTACCGTAAAAAAATTGTTTTTACAGAACTATTAAATAAACAGAAGTTTATCATAAAAACTTTTTTACGAAATATTTATTTTTCAAAAAATTAAAGCTTTATTTATGTTTTATTCACGTACTAGAATATACTAAGGATGCGAAGGACATAATTCCACAAGAGAAAAAGCATGTGTTTCAACAGAACATAAGAGTAATATGTTCATAAGGAAGTTAATGCTGTACGATACTTCAAGAGTATTCTTATGATCTATTTAACAAAGTTCAAAATATATGTATATACATGTGTGAGTGTTCAAACTAAGTTTACGCGCAGTTGCAGATCCGAAAATGGATGCATCCAATGTTTGAGAAAGCAATAAAATTTCAAACATTATAGTCATCAAAGAAGAAATGAAGTTTAGAATCAAGTAGTTATGAACAGTTTTCCATAGAATCTCTTTTTATATAAAAAACAGTTCATAATTTTATGAATCTAAACTCGAATGATTGTCGTAATTAAGGTCCCATTGTTTTATCAGAGTTCATCAACAAGAATCCGAATTCAATATCGATCTAAAGACTAGTTTGAGTTTTAACAAAGTCTTTTTTCATATATATATATATATATATATATATGTTTTCTGTCGTCAAAAGATTAATTTGATAAGAACTCGAAAAAATTAAATACTTTATACAACTTCCTAATAAATAGTTTTATTTTAAAATAAGATTTTCCTTCAGATCTTATCTGTCTGAAATTTAACAGATTTTAATAAAAAAAAACGAACAAAAATTAATGTAAAGACTATTGTAACAAAGGTTATATATATTTTACTATCTATAAAATAAAGTATTTATACACAATGAATAACAATAATACATAATAAAGAAAGAAAATATATTTTTTATTTTGTTCAAATACGGAGTTAATTCTATGTATACATGTATAGATTAATTTGATATTGATCGACATTTTTCACAAAACCATTTTCCTTTTGGTTCTTCTTCAAGTTTAACACATGCAAAATGAAACCATTCTATTTGACATTGTGGATTATCACATGCAATCATACGTCCAAATGATACTTGATTACATATACAATATCGTGGTTCATATGGATCAATTGGAAATAAATCTAAACCAACAGGTTCAACTTTTACTACATCCTGTTGTTCTTTCTTTTTAATAGATGTTTTATTTTGCACTTGATTTAATGGTTTATCTAATTTTCTTCGTTTTTTATTTGAATTAATATCATCATTTGTTGATATTGTTCGTTTTTTCTTTCTATTATTTGTTGAAGTTATTTCAGGTTGAGTTGATAATTCTTCTAAAACATCATCTAAACGACGTATATGTTTTTCAACCATTTCATATGCTTGATTAGCTAATGTTATTTTTTCATCAGCATGTAATAAACGTCGAGATTGTAAATCATTTATTGTTTGAATTATATTATATTTATCATCATGAGATTTAATTTGTTGATATTTTTTTGCAATAATTGAACATTCAGATTTTAATGATAAACTTTTATCATCAAGTTCTCGTAATAAACGAAGATTACGACTCAAATCAATTGGTAAACTTTCTAAAGATTCAATAAATTCATCAAAATCCATCTAAAAAAAAATAATGTAAATCGACAAATATTTTCACTCGATAAATCAACAGCGAAAAAGAAAAAGAAAATTTTATAATCAAATTTAATAAAAAATAAAAGATAAAAGTATTAATATCGTCTCTTAATTCCTTGTTCACATTCCTTGACATATTTTGCATTACAATGAAGATGAACAATTTTATCATTTGGAAATCTTACAACAGCTTGTGTACCCGTAAATGGTTGTGTACATTCTCTACTAGCACATGTTGAATCAGTATCAATAGTAAATGAATGATTTTCACTTGATATACGTTTTGATTGTGTACGAAGTAATTTTAAAAAAAGTAAATTACGTTCTAATTGTGAACTACGTTTATTTGTTGAACATGTTTGTAATGAATGTTCAATAAAATCTTTTAAATTATTTAATTTTAATTGATCTGGTAAAATTTTTAATGTTTCAACTGGATCAAGACGTTCAGCTGAATTATTAACAATACGTAAAATAGCTCTTAAACTATTTTCATTTAAATTTCCATCTTTACTTTTTTTTAAATAATGTTTTATTAATAAATGATAAAGTTCACGTGCTAATTGTATATTACCATTTGAATAAATTGTTTCACAATAACGTTCAGCATCTATATAATAACCATTTTTAACAAATATTTCAAGTGCTGCTTCATGTCGATTTAATTTACCAAGTATAATAGCATAATATAAACTAAATAGATGTTCATTTGATGAATCAGTTTGTTCACGTAGAAAATAAATTTCTAATTTATCAAAATCGCATTGACAATTTTGATTAAGTAAAAAATGTTTTAATTTTGTTTCATAATCAGTTTTTTGTTTTTTTATAGAAGCTATTGCTGAATAATTTTCTATATCAGATGTTGATGTACTGGCAACAAAATCATTGTCTAAATAAGAAAATATGTTTTTTTTTTAAAATAAAGATTGAATTCTATTGTAACATAAATTTATTTCTATTTTCATTAATTTTCAAATAAGAAATGATCTTTAATATCGAAGAAAATAGATCTGAATATAAGTATAAATTAGTGTTTATTTAATTTATTATCTATCTCAAAAACAATATTCTTTGAATATAATTTTTTTTTCTAAATTTCTACTCATAAATTTTTGCTCTACTAGTTGATTGAGCATCATACGAATCTATTTAACAAGAAAGAAATCTGTGATGAATATTGAAAATGATATTGAAGAAGATTAGCGGTACTATAAGTGAGAGTAGGATAAAGATTAGAAAATTTTTCTCAGTTTGAATACAGAGTAGGAAAAAAGTGTGTCCTGTGCCTCCTTGGTTAAATCTAAAACTATTCATTTTCTCATCGTTAGAAAACAATACGAGTAAAATTCAACATTACACAACTTTTAAAATCCTATTTTTTCTCAAAAATATTTGCATTCCAAAACCAATTTTATTATTCATATCTCCACACGTTCTCTATTCAAATAATGAACTAAATGAATTTAAAAATTATTGATTACAATTCATGAGTTGATCGTTTTAAAGATCAATGTATAATGCTGGTTTTTAATTATATTGTTGTCTAATGATGAAAGAATGAATAGTTACAAAGTAAAACATATTACCTTATGCGAAATTACAAGACAAATCTTATGATAAAAATATATAACATAAAGCAGTCAATAATGATTAAGATATAAATAAAATACTAAGCTACTATTTATTATATTAAATAGCTGTTCCCTTCTAATTATATGCTATTCATTTTTTCAATAGTATTTATCTATAATTTCTAATGATTTATTCAAAATATCCATCTTTGGAAAATAGTAATAGCTATGAATAAGAAAAGTTAATATCAAAGATTTAATTCGAAAATTTTTATCAATCATCGGTAAAATAATCATGGTACTTCTTCGATATAAATATGATTAATAAGTAAAAAATTATATGAAAAACTAATAGTAATAAATATTATACCTGTATAAATTTCTTCTTGAACAGCTTGATTTTCTTGTTTTTGTGCTTTAATTATTGATTTAAGTTCAGTAGATATTTGTTTAAGACGATCACAATAAGCATAAACAAGACGATTATGAATATCACGTTGTTTCATACCAAGTTCTGGTCTTAAACAAATATTTTCCAAATATAATATAGCAAAATTTTGATTTATTTCTTTTAAAAATCCATAAACTTCAATTGGATCAAGTTTCATTGTTTGTATACCTGGTGTATCCATTGCTAAAGGTGATGTTGGTGTTGGTTCACCAGCAAATAATATTAATATATCATGAAGAATAGCTTCATTATTTGATTTTTCTAAAGCTGATTTTATCATTGGTTCAACATATTTAAAAATTAATGGTAAATAATTATTATTAAGTTTTGCTAAATAATTTAAAATTGTTTCACGTGATGATAATGATTCTGTATTTGTAATTAATTTTAATGCTTCATCATGACGATTTTGTTTTTCATAAAATGAAACTAATTCCATACGACAATTATATTTTTTAAGTTCTTGTTCAACTTCATCTGGTAAACAACAATTTTCTTGATTACGTAATAATGCATTTGCTAATGTATTATTATTATCAATTAAATAAGTTTTAAGTAATGCTGTTTCAACAATAATTAATAAATCACGAACAGGTTTTAATATAAATCGATTTTGAACAAGTGATTGAACTTCAAGAAAAGTATCTGGTGAACGTCGAACAATTGTTTGAAAAACTCGACGTAAATCTGTTAAATAACGTTGTAATTCATGTAATGCATTTTCAAATTTAACTCCAACAAAATCAGTTGGTTCAGAAAAATGTGAATGTTGTTCAACATATTTATTGAATTCATTATATGATTTTGTTAACCATCTATTTCCTGATAATGCTGGAAATAATGAAATAATTTCAGCTGGATCAGTTAAAAATTCAGTAAATTCAGCAAAAGCTTGTTCAAATTGTTGTTTATGAAATAATTGAAATGCATACATTGTACCAACACGATAATATTCAATCCAAAGTGCTGTTTCACTTAGATTTTGATTATTACGAGAAGATTCATTTATTAAACTTTGACCAGTTATTGGAACATCAGTTGATGATTTATTTGATGATTGTTCATTATTTCCAAATGTTATTTCTTTAGGCGTTTTTGATAGATCAAGATTTCCTTTTGCGTGACCATCATTTGTTCTTGATTGTTCATTTACTGATAATACAGACATTCCAAGTATAGCTCGAATAAGTATTAAAGCTAAATCATATCTATACATGCCAATATAATTTTGTAATTGTATATGAACAGGTATCGGTTCAAGTATAAAAACATCAGTTGGTGTTGCAGCATATATTCTTTCATTTCGTGCATCCATCCATAAACGACATTTTCCTGTTGTTGTTGAACCTTTATGTGGAATTTGTTGAACAGGTACAGATTGTGAACCATTAAATGTACAAACATCAATTGATTGATTTACTAATGCTAAAACATATGGACTTGCTTGAACAATAGCTGATGGAATATCTTTCCATATAATACCATTTTCATATAATGGTTTAAAATCTGAATTTAAAAATACAGTATTTGCTTCTATTTGTACACACCATTGTGTTCGATCTTGAAGACAATTTATAACTGGATCATGTGCCATTGTAAATGTTAATTCATTAACAATCATACCAGTTGTAAGATCCATAATAACATATGATTTTCTATAACCAATACAGATTTTTTCATTGGATAATGCTAGAGCACGTGGAATATCAATTAAATCAAAAGCACCACGTAAATCTTTATTTTCTTCTAAACGTTGTTTAGGAAACCAACGATAGAAAACAAGTGATCGACGTTTTACTGCAACACATAATCGAAGTTCATTAGGAACTGATAATGGAGTATTTGATGTTGCTGATGAAGATGACATGACTGAGGTTGAAGTTGTGGATAGATTTGATGGAATATTATACCTAATTGAAATAATTTTTTTAAATACAGTTAGATCATTGTATGTGGACATATTCTAATATTGAATGGTCTTTGATCTATCTAAATGATTTTTTGCTAGAAATGAACTTCTCTAATATGGGTATCTACTTATTCTGAGCAGTGAGCACTTCTTTCTGATTCCATAATCATAGAAATTTCTATAATGTAACCAATCTATTCTATCACTTCGTGTGCAGAAAGAGAAAAAAATAATTTTATTTTGTGCAGTGTTATGAGATAATTAGTCATAGAACACATAAGAAAGAGATGACTTAATCACACGTATTCGTAATTAAAAGTATCATGGTAGAAAGCAATCACATTGTTCAGTAGAATATACGAAGTGTCCCAAAAGTCATTTTAACCAAAAAAGAAAATTGAATATCTTCCTTATGGCTCGAGCAAAGAAGGTGGTTTTTTTTATCAATGTTAGAGGCATGTTCAAAGTTTATATCAATAAAGACATGCCTATAGAGACCCCTTGTTAAGTGTCGCTATTGATTTCAACAAAAACAAATTTCACTTTCTCACAGATTGAAAAGAAAACGAAATGCTTAGCAAAGGATTTCTCTAGACATATCTTTACCATTCATAAAAAAATCAACCCGTTGGCTCAATTCGTAATGGATATATTAAATTTTTATCTTTCGGCAACAGTTCTTTGTGCCATTGTATATATTTTTTTTTCGATCTATAAAAAAATAACTTTTTTTTGTTGAGATCAATAGCGACACTTAACAAGAGGTCTCTATAAGCATGTCTTTATGGATATAAATCTCGAACATGCCTCTTGCTCGAGCCGTAAGTGAAGTGTTTAATTTTTTTTTGAGTAACATGGCTTTTAAGCCATCCAGTATTCCGTTTTTTGTATTAACAGCTGGTAGTAACAATTGTTGTCATTCTCTACTCGTGGATTACTAAGAAAAAGGTTGAAATAATATATTATTTCAAAAACAAAAAAAAATCATTCTATGCAGTCAACAAGCGATTGCAAATCAATACTTGTAGTTTGTATACGAAAAACTGAAAATCTTTCAATAATGATGATCACCATAAAGTAGATACTTTTCATCGGTTTCGATGGTGCACACATTAGGGAGATTTTACCATAGAAGAAATTAATTGTATTGAGTATGTGAACAGTACGCTATTTTCTAAAATCTTTATTGTAGGTAAAACATTCAATTGTAAGAGCTGTTACTGTAGATAAAAAGTAGAGTAAAGCTTGCTCTTTTACGCCAACGATATGTTAATTTTGCTCGTTAATTTATCAAAAAAGTTGATCGTTAGAAATCTGACAAAAGATATTTTTTTTAGAATGAATACTGTAGTCAAAATTTATTATAATCAATGTTCATACAAATGAGTGCTATTTAAATGCATCAATGATATTAGATGAAATGTAAGAACATTGCATAGCTTCATTCTTAGGTATACTGAAGAGAAAATTAGGAAATAATGCTTAAAGAATATGATTAACATTTATAAAATTTTATTTTTTAAAGAATGGGCTTACCAAGTTGAAAATAAAGTGACAGTATTAGTTGGTACAGTTGCAATTTCAGCAAGTGAATCAATATCAAGTAAACTAACACTTCCATCACCTAATAATAATGCTATTTTCAATATTGGTATTGTTTCAAGTTGTGTAACACTTTTTTTTGCTAATTTAACAACTTTAAGTAAACGTATAGATGCTGTTAATGATGCTGTTACTGGCGGAATTTCATATGATACTAATAACATTCCTTGTTTTTCTTGATTACCTTTTCCACATATTAATACAATATCACCATTTGATGCAAATAATTCAGCAGTTAATTTAAAATCACGTATCACTGGACGCATTTGAAATGCTTGAAAATCATTTTGAACATCACTAGTTGAAACATTTAGTGACGATGAGCTAACGGTCATCGTTGGCGTACGAACTGTTCTTGCGGGAGAATTCATCTAAAATAAGAAAATAAAAACCAATTATTTTCTTTCATTCATAATGAAAAAAAATCTATTTTATTATTAAAATAAAAAATAAAATAAATAAAATTGTATTTTATTATTATGAACGATGGTTAAGACATGCTTGAAGAATGATATTATTAAAATGATCATTCGTTTGAATAAGATTGATAAAAACATTACGAATATGTGCACGATCTATCGATGGATATATTTGTGATAAATCATGTTTTTTATGTTCAGCACCAATTGGTGAAGATGGTGTTACTAGTATCGATTCAAATGCAGATGGTGGAATAAGAGTTATTGGATTTTGTTGTTGTGAAAAAATTGATATATTATCAAAGCTATTTTGACTGGGAATATTAAGCAAACGTTTGAGTGATGATGTGGAATCTTCAGTATTATCATTTGAAATTGGAGTTAATGTTTGTTGAGAAGATTCAAATTGATCTGTAATTGAATTTGGTGTCTAAAGCAAGATTATTTTAAAATAAATGAATAACAAACATCGATAGGCTTACATTTGGTGGTGTTACATGTCTATTTGTTTGTTTAGGTTGAAGTTTACCGGTAGTTGATATAAAAGATTGTTTTTCTTTAAAGTTTCGTATTGATTGAATAGATTGATTAATAAATGAATGTAATCGTAGACATTCATTTTCATTTAAAAAATATAAACATAATACTTCAGGTTTATCATTCTTTATAACTTCATAGAATAAAAACAGTTTATCAGTCTGTTCAGACATATCAGAAGTAATTTGTTGTATAAAATTTTTTTTACTATTTATAACAGCAAATGCATAAGATGCATATGAATGATTATATATAATTTGTTTTCGTTCATAAAAAAATAAATTTCCTTCGATATATGAATCATTTTCCCAACGATTTTCATATGAATTATAAAGAAAGACTTTAACATGATTTATAAAATCATATAAACGTATGGCATTTGGATCATGTTTACGAAGAATTTTGCCCAATTCAATATGACTTTGTGAAATAGAAGAAGTGGAATTAGTATTTATTTTGATTGATGATGAAGAATCTGGATTTAGAGTCGGTGTAAACATGAGAGAAGCCATTTTTTTGGACGGAAACTTGATGATTGTTTATTATCTACTGTGAATAAATAAATAAATAAAGAAGCGTGTGAAAATATGCGGGGAGAAAAATAGCAAGTAAATTTCATGAAAAGTAAACTCTTTGTTTCATTTGATATTCAGATCTTTTAGATTGAACAAGAAGAAAACCAATCAGAATATATTTTTGATAGATGTCGTGTCTCAATAAAATGTTGTCATACTCATTTATTTTTGATTAGGATAGAAATAAGCAGATAAATATTTGCTAATATGTTTGAGTCAGAGACCGTCACAGGGCAGGGCTGCCCTGATGCCCTGTCCTGCCCTGCCCTGAAGGGCAGGGCAAAAATTTTATTTTAGCCCTGCCCTGTGTGCCCTTCAGGGCATACAGGACAGGGCGTAGGGCAGGGCAGGACAACGTTTTTTGCCCTGTTAAATTTTTTCTGAATATAAAGTTGAGAAAGCGATTTCACACTCAATGTTATTGATACCACTAACAATTGCAGTGGACATCAGAAGTCTTACATCTTTTTTTGTTTTGAGTTGTGCATTTAAACAACATAATTTTGATTTAAAATGATTATATATCTTTATGGCAGAGATCGAGTACTACCTGTATACATCTATTTCATACGGCGAGCTCTTGAATATAAAGTACAGTAGGCAGAACCAACTTCAGTCCTATGAAAAAAAATGATAAAAAGTCAAAGTGATAATTGAAACATTTGGATGACTTTTTGTTCGCAATATAAATTTGTATATACAGCTTTTGTAGAGCTTTCTAGGCTGCATCTTTTTAAAGAAAAAAATCAGAGTGCTAGCACTTTTTCGAGCCAAGGTATATGCAAAATATGAAAATCTTTGAACTATTATTAGGTGGGAAATGGCACTCCTATGTACTTCTTCATTTAGAGTGAGAAAGAAATCACCATTGTGAATGAATAGAATTTGTTTATACAATTTTTGTAGTACTTCTCACGACAGACCTTTTGAAAAGAACCCAAAGTTTTATCATCTGTTTGTGAAGAGATATGTGTAATATATAATTTTGAATTTTGATTAGCAGTAAATTTCAAAAAAATACTTTTACTTTAATTTAATTCAATAGATCAAAAACAAAATGCTTGATAATTCGATATCTATTATCAGATATCATCATCAGAAGCTGAAAAAAAAGCTACAACCTAGTGTTGATGTATAATCACATATATATATTCAATTTATTAAAAATGATAATTTAAAATAAATTTAACCAATCATAATAACAAGTCGGTAATAAGATAACTCATTTTTTTACTGAAAATGATGATAATTAACATTGATTTATTATAATGATAGTTTAATGTTTTGAACTATTATTTTTTTAATAAAGTGAATATATACATATATATGATTATACATTGACACTAGGTCATGGTTTTGTTTCAGCTTCTGATGATGATGTCTGATAAAAGATACCGAAATATCGAGTATTTGTATTTGATCTATTGAATTAGATTAAAATAAAAGTATTCTTTTGAAATTTACTGCTATACAAAATTCAAAATTATATATTCCAATTTTCATCCACATTTAGTATTATTAGATATGTGCAAATCAGTTTATGCCACTAACATTTCACCCTCATCCACCCTCAAACAAAACGGTAGTACGATACTTAAAACATCCACTGTAGTTTTGGCAGATGATTGTTCTTTATAACAAGTAAATTTATTTATGAGCCCTGCAGGGCGTCCTGCCCTGCCCTGCCCTAAGGGCAGGGCAGGACAGGGCAAAAAAATTTCTTATAAGTCATCTTCAGGGCAGGTCAGGGCAGGATGAAGCAGGGCACAGGGCAGGGCAGGGCAAAAAAAAAGTGCCCTGTGACGGTCTCTGGTTTGAGTAAGTTTCTTATCAATTTGTATTCAATATTTATCATCTTATTTGAAAAAGGTGATATGAAGATATGATTATCAGGTATTTAATGTCAAACACTAATTTCAGCCTTAACTATCAAGACAGTATTTTCTTTTCCTTTCTCTTATTTTTTTACGAAATAAAGTCGTATGAAATGCTAGGTCAATGTCATCATATTTTCATATTCATCTTAATAAATCACATTTAAACAGGCACAGTAACAAGACATGAGCCGACAAAAAACAATATGAAAATTATTCAAATCTTAGAAGAATGAAATAATGTATAGAAAAAAGTTCTCAGAGCCTTTGTAATCGATATATCTTCCGAATCGCTTGTGTAATTTCGACATGTAAATAATCATTTTAAAAAGTATTTGAAAATATACTTGTTATACAAAATTACATGTTCTACCATAAGAAATACGAGAGATATATAGATTAGAATATCATTAAACATTTTTCAGAGACATTTTTTTCTCCTGTTATAAGTCTTTGTATAATGTATTGGTTGAATTTTTAACCGTATACAACTCACTAGAAAGAATCAAAGGTGATCAGCAAGAATGAACGTTTCACGCTCTTTTTAAATACTTTTTCAAATTTTTATGCTTCTGATTCATAATTGTTTCATTAAAAGAAAACTCTTAAAGAGATCGCAAACGATGTCTGTAAAAGTCACATAACTAACAAATCTTAATATATATGTGTGTTTATTTTTCGAACAGGTAAATACTATTGAAGAAATAGTCATCTTCAAGTAGCATCTGTAACAACAGAAATGACAGTAAACACCATCTATATCCTCAGTACTAATGCCCGACTCTTCCATCTCTAAACAAAATAATATGTAAAAAAATCCTGGTTCATTTTTCTAATATAGAAACATATCACATTATATAAAGATATTTTTCTAGATATTTATTTCTGTCTAAAAAATTTTGCTCTAGATATTGTAGTTAATATTCAAGATGAATCGCTTGTAGTCGATGAACTAGAATATAAGTATATTATCCAAAAAATGCCACCAAATTGTAATTAAATGGATCAAAAACAGTATTAGATAAAAATGTTTTACCAAACCGAAATTTTACTAAAGTATAAAAATTTTATAGAGCTTCTAATTTTTTAAATGAGTTTTTGTTAGATGTATCTAACTAATTGAATAATTGTTTTCTTTGGTAAAGTTTTTTTTCTCTTATTTAAATAAATTCCAACACTAAGTATATGAATAGATTCAAAACGCATCGATGCAATTGAATCCTGTTGAATGGTCTTAATACCAACAAGATTCTATTAAAACTAATTAGCAATTCCGTAGCTTGGATTCCGATATTCGGATTCGACTGGATATCAGCAAATTCTGACTTAATTCTATAGATTTTCGTCGGAATCCGAGAGAAGCCAACAAAACTTAGATCGAAATTCTGGAGAAGAGATTAATACACTTAGATATATTTGATTTAAAAAGAATGCACTTCTCATTTAATAAGGTAGTCATACATCTTGTAGTTGCATAACCTATCAAGAAATAATCTCAGTATGAATGGAAGTCAATCCCACATTTATCTTTTATTGTAATCTATTTAATTTTTTTATTTTACACTATTTTGATCTATTGATCAATGAACAGTAACAATTTTTATGTTAATATGCTTTTATTTTATTTGTTTAAAAGGAAAATACGCTGGTATAGACGGAAGAAGTTGGAGAGAAAAGCAAAATCAATCATGCTTCTGCCATCTTTTTCAGACACCATCGTTTATGACTATATATGATCAAAATACGGTCGCTTATGATTGTAAACGCTCCGTATACGATCAATGAGAAGATATACGATCGTAATACCATTACATGTATTTCGCCGAAATACAGGTATATATAGACTCTATAACGATCGACCTGGACTTTTTTTTATTCTTCAAAATTTTCTGTATCAACATTAGTTATTCTTACAACTGATTCAACAATTTCAATTGTTAATAATTTCATCGTAAATTTAACTTCATGTAGAAGAAGATTTAATTTTTTATTATTTTCTCTCAAAGCATTAATTTGTTGTCTCCAATTAATATCATTGATTTCAAACTCATCTTGCAATTGTCATACCTCAACATTTGGTGTAGGATCGAAGTTCTACAAAAAAAATTGTTTCCTTCAGTCAGGCTGGCCAGCCTCATGCATTTAAATGAATATACATACTTTTCATTGATCAATAGATCAGAATAATAAAATTAAAAAATAAAATATATTAAAATATTGGCTTGTTAAGAAATTTTTGTCGTTTTTTTCGTATTTTCCCAGAACAGTTCAGAAAGTTCTGGAAATTTCCATATTAAGGGTATATAAAGGCGGTGTAAATATCTCTCGAACCACAATAAAACTATGGATAAACACGCTGATAGCGAACTAGAATTGCATATATCTCGTAGAGAGCTTCGACTTCTTTTGCTTCACGAATTTCGTCTGGGTCACAAAACAGGAGAAGCAACAAGTAACATATGCCATACGATGGGAACGAATGCACTCTCCATTCGTACAACGCAACGTTGGTTCAATCAGTTCAACAACGGTAACTTTGAACTCGATGATTTACCTCATACTGGAAGACCACTCGAGGTGGATATCGATCGCTTAAAGGAACTTATCGAAGATGATCCTAGATTAACTACACGTTGTTTAGCAGAGCACCCTGGGTGTTCTCATGTTACAGTGGCAACACATCTGCACGAATTAGGCAAAACGTGCAAATATGGAGTTTGGATACCACATGATTTGTCACCGCATCAGCTCCAACACAGAGTTGATGCTTGTATGGAATTAATGACATCTCACGGCAACTACCGATGGCTTAATAATCTTATTAGTGGCGATGAAAATTGGGTGTTATATGTTAACCATACACGTAAGCGGCAGTGGCTGGCAGCTGGACAAAAAGGTGTAGCAACACCCAAACATGACTCTAACCAAAAGAAGATTATGCTGAGCGTTTGGTGGGGAGTAAGAGGAATTATTCACTGGGAACTTCTTCCACCTAATCGCACTATCACTGCTGACTTCTATTGCCAGCAATTAGACCGAGTTGCAGCCAAACTTCAGGGAAAACAGGATAAAATTTATTTTTTGCATGACAATGCCAGACCTCATGTTGCAAAATTAACTCGTGAAAAATTACTGGAGCTTGGATGGATTACGGTTCCACATCCACCTTATTCTCCAGACTTGGCTCCTACAGACTACCACTTGTTCCGTTCTCTTTCTAACTATCTGAAGGAGAAAAAGTTCGACGACGAATACGATCTAGAAACGGGACTTCTCGACTTCTTTGACCAAAAGTCGCAGAACTTTTACGAAAGTGGGATCCTTTCTCTACCAGAGCGTTGGCGACAAGTCATAGATAGTGATGGAGCATATATCGTTAAAAGCTAGTTGTATTCTTTGTATTGAAAAAATAAAAATAAATTTAGCAAAAAAAATGACAAAAGTTTCTTAACAAGCCAATAGAAAACACACGAGATTTACTTGAATTATCAAGCATTCATATATTTATCTCAGACAGTCTTACTAAGATTATCATCGATTTCATTGATTGCATTTGATTTCGAAAGAGCAAAGACTATTTAGATGAATTACACTCATGTCTACAAAAACATTTTATTTCCGGATTCGTTTTCTCAGAGCGAAATAAAGAAGCATATTTTCGTCCGATTTGATATGATATTTGATGCTTTTCTTCACAGCGAGAAGTTTTATTTGGAAGATAGATCATCTGTCAGTTTTTGATTTATTCAGAATATTTATTTCAATATCTTTTTCTCATTTGAAATTCTTTCATTTAATCAACTCAAATTTTGTCCACTACCAGTTTGGAATCGGAAGGGAATCACATTTTCCAATCAAATGGCATCTGGTTCAGATTCTTTCACGATCTTCATCAATCAGAACAACTCAATTTACACTATTAACAGAGAAAAAGAAGAAATTTTAGTCTGACATGAGGGTGATACAAATCCAACGTTAACTATGACTACTAAATTTTATCATTCATCTTCTCTTTTCGTGACATCGAATGGAGATATTTATATTGATAAAGGGGAGAAAAATAGTCGAATAGAGAAATGGACCCGAAGTACAAACCAATATTCGTCTGTTTTATTTGTTTATTCATCATGCAACGGTCTCTTTGTCGATAGAAGCGATAATTTATATTGTTCAATGTCTCACTATCATCATGTTATAAGAAGATGCTTATATGATATTATTATGACACCAGCTATGGTGGCCGGAACAGGCACTCTTGGATTTGCTGCAAACCAACTCAATAATCCTCTGGGAATTTTTGTTGATATGAATCTCCATTTATATGTGGCAGATTGTGGAAATAATCGAGTTCAACTATTTCAATCAGGAGAATCGTATGGCTACACAGTCGCAGGCGGTATATCGGCACAAGGTGCTCTTTCACTTTCATGTCCAACTGGAATTACATTGGATGCTGAAAACTATTTATTCATTGTCGATTCGAATAATCAACGCATTATTCGATCAGAACGAAGCGGTTTTCTTTGTATTGTGGAATGTGGTGGAATTGCTTTCAAATCCACTCAATTATTTCGTCCATCTACTCTCAGCTTTGATCGATCTGGAAATATATTTGCTGTTGATGGAGGAAATAATCGAATCCAAAAGTTTCAATATTCACCAAATTCATGCAGTAAGTTGGACTGAAAATAATAATAGTTCTGAAGAATACGAGTGAATGAAAGATAGTATATGGATATTTCATATTCATACTTATGTCTTTCGGAATAGTCACTAATAAAATACTGCTTAAGATAAAAAAACGGAAACCTAATAGAATCGCTAATCGAAGAAAATTATGAAATTTCTTAACGAAGTTTTTGTGGTGGTCAATCTATGGAACATCTGTAGTTTTCTTATTGTTGGAAAGTAATATTGATAAATAAATGATGATTGAGAGAAAGTAATTATAAAAATGAAGTGAAAAATGTATTGTTTCAGTGAATTCTAGATGTTCGTACTTATTGTTTTTAAATAAAATAACACAGCTTTGACACTTCGAACATTTTTTCGATAATAAAAGTATATTCAAGTGATTGTTGAAGATGACTGGTGTAGGCTAGATGGTACTATGGTTTCCTTTATTCTATTTGAGAAGCTTTCTCTACAGCAACATGAATTAAAATGGCCGATTAAACATTTTCTAAACATGCACCTTACAGAAAAGTAAGAAGAAACTCGATGAACTGAATGTCAATGCAAACACAGTCAGTTTGATTTTATTTTGATTTCTATTGAATAGATATGGCATCAGTTATTCGATGGACGAATTCATCAACATTGACTACGGACAGTCAAATGTATTCTCAAGATTGCAACTTACAAAGCTTCTATTATGAATCATTTGAAGTGAACGTACGTTCACTTCAAATGCCCATGTGTTCTATTACGACCAAATTGCGACGTAGTTACGCCGTAGCTGCGATCGCACTGTAACCCGCAATTGCCAGAAATTACGACGCACATACGCGTAGTTACGACGGAAATATCGCAACCACACATAGTTACGGTAAAAAATTCATAGTTACTCGTAAATATGCCATAGCTTTTCTCAACCACAGTTCACTGTACAATCAGATTTACTGATTAACTGCACCAACTCTTTTGATAGACGCAACATAGCCAAAGATTTTTTTTAATCAATATTTTTATTGAGAACAACAAAAGTTTTTAAAGTACAAAAAACTGAAAAATTAGAAAAAATAAAAAAATCTTTAAAAAATTAACAACACAATGAATTTAAAAGACTTATAAAAAAATTTTAACAAAATTGTAAAAATATTAAAAATAAAAAAAATAGACGCCAGCTAATTAAAAACAAAAAATATGAAGTTCTGGAAAACTATTTTCAATTACTATTTGTTATATAAATGTACGTTTTCATTTTGATTGAATAGCTACATTAGTCAAGATTCAAACCAATTATTCATCTGAATTGACAACTAATGATCCAGGATATGTCGTTATTATCAAAAACCAACTTATCATTATGAAAC
Source organism: Macrotrachela quadricornifera (assembly GCA_022393335.1). Classification (NCBI taxonomy): domain Eukaryota; kingdom Metazoa; phylum Rotifera; class Eurotatoria; order Philodinida; family Philodinidae; genus Macrotrachela; species Macrotrachela quadricornifera. The sequence continues at coordinate 29,341 of JAJEKB010018569.1, forward strand.
ATTAGAAATCAATGTGATGAAAACAGGTTCATATGTTCTTTGAAGTAACAGTGAAATGGACACATATGGTTATTTGTACAAAAACGATGTTGATCCATTACAACCATTCGGTAATTTACTTGCTCAACATAGTGGAAAATGTAATCAAGGACAGTTGAAATGCATTCGGAATTTCGAGGCAAATATCCGATACATCTTGGTTATGACAACATATTATCCAAATGCAACAGGAAACTTTACCATCTCCATCTCTGGTGAAAACAATGTCACTCTCAATCATTTTGGTATGTGTCATATAGATTCGCTGAAAAGAATCTTGATTGATACTTGATAATATTCTTTTCCTTTCGAACATTTTAGATTCGAAACAACTTAGTTGTTCTGTTGGAGATCGATGTCATTTCTATACTACAACGATTGGTTTACCTCTTGATGATATTTTACGTGGTGAAGTTCAATCAAACCAAACATTATCGAATCAATCAGTCTCAATTCAAATAAGTGCAGCACTCACAATCATCATGTTCATTGCTGGATTGATCAATAGCATATTTTCTTATCTGACATTTCAAAGTAAAGAAATACAACAAGTTGGATGTGGATTATATCTTTTCGTCTCGTCGATAACTTCTCTGCTGACAATGAGTATGTTTGTTGTTAATTTTTGGTTTGCTGTTCTTACTCAAATGAATCTATCGACAAATCATTCGATTCTTCTTGGAGGCTGTATCATTATTGAACCTGTGTTGAAACTTTTTCTCTACTTCAATACATGGTTGAATGCTTGTGTTGCAATTGAAAGAACAGTCCAGGTTCTCAAAGGAGTTTGTTTTGACAAGAAGAAGAGCAAACGTCTGGCTCGATGGATTATTTTCATTCTACCATTTTGTATCATGGCCAGTCTTATTTATGAGCCTTTAAATCGAAGAATGTTTGAATATGAAACTGAAACGAACAAAGCTTATGTTAATGTCACTGAGAGCATCAAAAGAGATGTAGTCAACATTATTGAAACAAATAAAACATCGATAGACACACTCTATCAAAGTACAATCAATCGATATATTTGGTGTGTGATTCGTTATTCTTCTTCGGTTCAAAATTACAACACAGTTAATCTATTTTTTCATCTTGTTGCTCCATTTCTTGCTAATTTGTTCTCGGCTGGATTCATTATCTTTGGAGCTGTTCGACAACGATCAGTGGCACAAACTGATCAAATATTCAGAGAACATGTTCGTCAACAATTCAGTCAACATAAACAATTGACCATTAGCCCTGTTGTACTACCTCTTCTTCTCGCAATGTCTCGTTTGATCATTTCTACACTACTAGGATGTGTGAGAACATTGAATAACTTATGGTGGTATCTCATTGCTTACTTCTTTGTCTTCACACCATCGATACTGATCTTTATGATCTTTGTCATGCCTTCGGATTTGTACATGAAAACATTTTAAAAATCTCTTACTACTTGGCGACGTCGAACTCATCTATAAGCGAGCATCTATGGTTTGAAATGGTCGATTACTTATGGTATTCTAGACTTTCATTACGTAAATCTAATGACAAAGATTATATTTATGACACTAATCATCGAACAATTCTATGAACAAGTCACTAATGACTATTGCGTAGTTGACTCGGATGATTCAACCAGCAGTAGACTAACTATCTATTAGAGATGAACTCAAACGAAAAAGCACGTTGATTATTCTGAATGTATATAATTATTCGTTCTATCTCTAATGTTCCCAATGATACTTTCATGTGCATGCTTATTAGGAATCAGAGTCGGTTCTATCTATTTTGAAAACAGCTCAGAAATAGATGTATATTTAATCTTCGCTTGAAGAAAATCAAATTTGAGCCAATCAATTTTTGAAATAATATGTAAAAACAGATTGCATGCAGAGTGATGTTTTTCTGATTTATATATAAGTTTCAAGGACACTTAATACTGACGTCAGTTCTTTCATCAACGATGACGACAAAACAATTTCAAGCCATCAAAGAATATCTACTGAAGAAAGGTGATCATGTGAGTTATTGTAATATGTACGGCAACAATTCTCATCTACAATTTGGTCAATATCGTGTCTATGCATCCTTCAGTTGATCAGGCTAATATTGACTGTGATCTAGAAAAATCTGCTTTCAATACATCCGTCGTTCAAGATTGGTCTTCGAATCGAATAGATTTTGAAACTAAATCAAACGATGATGAAGAATCGTTAGTTTTCAAATCTCCTCGTGCTAAAGTTTATTTCGATCGACTATACAATTTTGTTTGGAAAAATAAACTCGCTAACAAGAAATCAAACTCGTATAAGATCTGTGAATACATGTTGATTAATTAATACAATTTTTAATAAAACATCTTCGCTTAATCACTATTTTTAGTTTCAAGAAAATTTCTCGTCTCTCAGTTCTTAGTTTGATTGAATACAATCGGAACAGAATATATGGTTGACTTCTTTTGCCTACTACCATACTCTCATTCTTTTGCTAACTCTAAAATATTGACTATATAGAACAGAAAAAAAATTGCCTTGAATAGTGACATGCGTTCTTCGAGTCAATAAGGTGGTGGTTAAGGTGACCGGACAGAATATCGCAGGACAAATAGTCGCAGACAAATATTACATTAATAAAATATCGGGATATTTCGATGAGTATTTTTCTATTGGGATATATGTTATAAATTTCTATTCATGCGAAGTTCTATCCTCGCAACGAATTGTCCTGCGACATTCTGTCCTAGCGCCGGTGGTTAGAGCGCAGGCAGCGAAAAAATGTTGTTGCATTTTTTTTTTAAATTTATTTCTATTTCGTATATTTATCAATAATGTCTGGAAGTAAAGAATGGCTAAAATTAGTAGGACAAACCTTCAAAGTTCGAACAAGCATCTCAATTAATACTTGCATTCGATAACACGAAGAATCATTATCGTCTATATTAATTCGATCTTCACAAATTGATTTCTGTTTTTTTTCTTCTTCTTACACATTTCCATCCTTATAATGCAGAAAATGGGATAGAAAATCGAATGCTTGATCCATTTCGTGTTGTTACTAAACCATCAAAATATACTTCTCGAAACTAATTAAAGCAAATTTCATTATCTGAATGACATTCTAAACAAGCAAATCCACAGACATATTCTTGTCTTTTTTTGACTACTTACGAGGGAACCTCTCCAGGTGTTAAATCGCTTTTGGCTTGAGACTATAGCCATTAGGTAGAGCCTACTGAGATATGCTCAGGTCCATAAGGGTTCGGGTGCATGGGCCTCTAGGGGCGAGATATTGAATTTTTAGGGTATTTTTCTAATGGGGCCTTAGTATTTGAGAAAACTCAAACTTTGGAATTTAGACCTGAAACTTTGTCCAATTAAAGGTCTCTACTAGGGTAGATATCATACAAAATTTCAAACCTTTAGCACAAACCTTTCGTGAACTATAAACTAGTCAAAATACATATGGCTCCTATATGGAGGACGTTCGCACTTCAGGAACCCGTAGCTCATGAACGGTTTGTGCTAAAGGTCTGAAATTTTGTATGACATCTACCCTAGTAGAGACCTTTAATTGGACAAAGTTTCAGGTCTAAATTCCAAAGTTTGAGTTTTCTCAAATACTAAGGCCCCATTAGAAAAATACCCTAAAAATTCAATATCTCGCCCCTAGAGGCCCATGCACCTGAACCCTTATGGATCTGAGTATATCTCAATAGGCTCTATCTGATGGCTATAGTCTCAAGCCAAAAGCGATTTAACACCTGGAGAGGTTCCCTCGTAAGTAGTCAAAAAAAGACAAGAATATGTCTGTGGATTTGCTTGTTTAGAATGTCATTCAGATAATGAAATTTGCTTTAATTAGTTTCGAGAAGTATATTTTGATGGTTTAGTAACAACACGAAATGGATCAAGCATTCGATTTTCTATCCCATTTTCTGCATTATAAGGATGGAAATGTGTAAGAAGAAGAAAAAAAACAGAAATCAATTTGTGAAGATCGAATTAATATAGACGATAATGATTCTTCGTGTTATCGAATGCAAGTATTAATTGAGATGCTTGTTCGAACTTTGAAGGTTTGTCCTACTAATTTTAGCCATTCTTTACTTCCAGACATTATTGATAAATATACGAAATAGAAATAAATTTAAAAAAAAAATGCAACAACATTTTTTCGCTGCCTGCGCTCTAACCACCGGCGCTAGGACAGAATGTCGCAGGACAATTCGTTGCGAGGATAGAACTTCGCATGAATAGAAATTTATAACATATATCCCAATAGAAAAATACTCATCGAAATATCCCGATATTTTATTAATGTAATATTTGTCTGCGACTATTTGTCCTGCGATATTCTGTCCGGTCACCTTAACCACCACCTTATTGACTCGAAGAACGCATGTCACTATTCAAGGCAATTTTTTTTCTGTTCTATATAGTCAATATTTTAGAGTTAGCAAAAGAATGAGAGTATGGTAGTAGGCAAAAGAAGTCAACCATATATTCTGTTCCGATTGTATTCAATCAAACTAAGAACTGAGAGACGAGAAATTTTCTTGAAACTAAAAATAGTGATTAAGCGAAGATGTTTTATTAAAAATTGTATTAATTAATCAACATGTATTCACAGATCTTATACGAGTTTGATTTCTTGTTAGCGAGTTTATTTTTCCAAACAAAATTGTATAGTCGATCGAAATAAACTTTAGCACGAGGAGATTTGAAAACTAACGATTCTTCATCATCGTTTGATTTAGTTTCAAAATCTATTCGATTCGAAGACCAATCTTGAACGACGGATGTATTGAAAGCAGATTTTTCTAGATCACAGTCAATATTAGCCTGATCAACTGAAGGATGCATAGACACGATATTGACCAAATTGTAGATGAGAATTGTTGCCGTACATATTACAATAACTCACATGATCACCTTTCTTCAGTAGATATTCTTTGATGGCTTGAAATTGTTTTGTCGTCATCGTTGATGAAAGAACTGACGTCAGTATTAAGTGTCCTTGAAACTTATATATAAATCAGAAAAACATCACTCTGCATGCAATCTGTTTTTACATATTATTTCAAAAATTGATTGGCTCAAATTTGATTTTCTTCAAGCGAAGATTAAATATACATCTATTTCTGAGCTGTTTTCAAAATAGATAGAACCGACTCTGATTCCTAATAAGCATGCACATGAAAGTATCATTGGGAACATTAGAGATAGAACGAATAATTATATACATTCAGAATAATCAACGTGCTTTTTCGTTTGAGTTCATCTCTAATAGATAGTTAGTCTACTGCTGGTTGAATCATCCGAGTCAACTACGCAATAGTCATTAGTGACTTGTTCATAGAATTGTTCGATGATTAGTGTCATAAATATAATCTTTGTCATTAGATTTACGTAATGAAAGTCTAGAATACCATAAGTAATCGACCATTTCAAACCATAGATGCTCGCTTATAGATGAGTTCGACGTCGCCAAGTAGTAAGAGATTTTTAAAATGTTTTCATGTACAAATCCGAAGGCATGACAAAGATCATAAAGATCAGTATCGATGGTGTGAAGACAAAGAAGTAAGCAATGAGATACCACCATAAGTTATTCAATGTTCTCACACATCCTAGTAGTGTAGAAATGATCAAACGAGACATTGCGAGAAGAAGAGGTAGTACAACAGGGCTAATGGTCAATTGTTTATGTTGACTGAATTGTTGACGAACATGTTCTCTGAATATTTGATCAGTTTGTGCCACTGATCGTTGTCGAACAGCTCCAAAGATAATGAATCCAGCCGAGAACAAATTAGCAAGAAATGGAGCAACAAGATGAAAAAATAGATTAACTGTGTTGTAATTTTGAACCGAAGAAGAATAACGAATCACACACCAAATATATCGATTGATTGTACTTTGATAGAGTGTGTCTATCGATGTTTTATTTGTTTCAATAATGTTGACTACATCTCTTTTGATGCTCTCAGTGACATTAACATAAGCTTTGTTCGTTTCAGTTTCATATTCAAACATTCTTCGATTTAAAGGCTCATAAATAAGACTGGCCATGATACAAAATGGTAGAATGAAAATAATCCATCGAGCCAGACGTTTGCTCTTCTTCTTGTCAAAACAAACTCCTTTGAGAACCTGGACTGTTCTTTCAATTGCAACACAAGCATTCAACCATGTATTGAAGTAGAGAAAAAGTTTCAACACAGGTTCAATAATGATACAGCCTCCAAGAAGAATCGAATGATTTGTCGATAGATTCATTTGAGTAAGAACAGCAAACCAAAAATTAACAACAAACATACTCATTGTCAGCAGAGAAGTTATCGACGAGACGAAAAGATATAATCCACATCCAACTTGTTGTATTTCTTTACTTTGAAATGTCAGATAAGAAAATATGCTATTGATCAATCCAGCAATGAACATGATGATTGTGAGTGCTGCACTTATTTGAATTGAGACTGATTGATTCGATAATGTTTGGTTTGATTGAACTTCACCACGTAAAATATCATCAAGAGGTAAACCAATCGTTGTAGTATAGAAATGACATCGATCTCCAACAGAACAACTAAGTTGTTTCGAATCTAAAATGTTCGAAAGGAAAAGAATATTATCAAGTATCAATCAAGATTCTTTTCAGCGAATCTATATGACACATACCAAAATGATTGAGAGTGACATTGTTTTCACCAGAGATGGAGATGGTAAAGTTTCCTGTTGCATTTGGATAATATGTTGTCATAACCAAGATGTATCGGATATTTGCCTCGAAATTCCGAATGCATTTCAACTGTCCTTGATTACATTTTCCACTATGTTGAGCAAGTAAATTACCGAATGGTTGTAATGGATCAACATCGTTTTTGTACAAATAACCATATGTGTCCATTTCACTGTTACTTCAAAGAACATATGAACCTGTTTTCATCACATTGATTTCTAATGTTTCATAATGATAAGTTGGTTTTTGATAATAACGACATATCCTGGATCATTAGTTGTCAATTCAGATGAATAATTGGTTTGAATCTTGACTAATGTAGCTATTCAATCAAAATGAAAACGTACATTTATATAACAAATAGTAATTGAAAATAGTTTTCCAGAACTTCATATTTTTTGTTTTTAATTAGCTGGCGTCTATTTTTTTTATTTTTAATATTTTTACAATTTTGTTAAAATTTTTTTATAAGTCTTTTAAATTCATTGTGTTGTTAATTTTTTAAAGATTTTTTTATTTTTTCTAATTTTTCAGTTTTTTGTACTTTAAAAACTTTTGTTGTTCTCAATAAAAATATTGATTAAAAAAAATCTTTGGCTATGTTGCGTCTATCAAAAGAGTTGGTGCAGTTAATCAGTAAATCTGATTGTACAGTGAACTGTGGTTGAGAAAAGCTATGGCATATTTACGAGTAACTATGAATTTTTTACCGTAACTATGTGTGGTTGCGATATTTCCGTCGTAACTACGCGTATGTGCGTCGTAATTTCTGGCAATTGCGGGTTACAGTGCGATCGCAGCTACGGCGTAACTACGTCGCAATTTGGTCGTAATAGAACACATGGGCATTTGAAGTGAACGTACGTTCACTTCAAATGATTCATAATAGAAGCTTTGTAAGTTGCAATCTTGAGAATACATTTGACTGTCCGTAGTCAATGTTGATGAATTCGTCCATCGAATAACTGATGCCATATCTATTCAATAGAAATCAAAATAAAATCAAACTGACTGTGTTTGCATTGACATTCAGTTCATCGAGTTTCTTCTTACTTTTCTGTAAGGTGCATGTTTAGAAAATGTTTAATCGGCCATTTTAATTCATGTTGCTGTAGAGAAAGCTTCTCAAATAGAATAAAGGAAACCATAGTACCATCTAGCCTACACCAGTCATCTTCAACAATCACTTGAATATACTTTTATTATCGAAAAAATGTTCGAAGTGTCAAAGCTGTGTTATTTTATTTAAAAACAATAAGTACGAACATCTAGAATTCACTGAAACAATACATTTTTCACTTCATTTTTATAATTACTTTCTCTCAATCATCATTTATTTATCAATATTACTTTCCAACAATAAGAAAACTACAGATGTTCCATAGATTGACCACCACAAAAACTTCGTTAAGAAATTTCATAATTTTCTTCGATTAGCGATTCTATTAGGTTTCCGTTTTTTTATCTTAAGCAGTATTTTATTAGTGACTATTCCGAAAGACATAAGTATGAATATGAAATATCCATATACTATCTTTCATTCACTCGTATTCTTCAGAACTATTATTATTTTCAGTCCAACTTACTGCATGAATTTGGTGAATATTGAAACTTTTGGATTCGATTATTTCCTCCATCAACAGCAAATATATTTCCAGATCGATCAAAGCTGAGAGTAGATGGACGAAATAATTGAGTGGATTTGAAAGCAATTCCACCACATTCCACAATACAAAGAAAACCGCTTCGTTCTGATCGAATAATGCGTTGATTATTCGAATCGACAATGAATAAATAGTTTTCAGCATCCAATGTAATTCCAGTTGGACATGAAAGTGAAAGAGCACCTTGTGCCGATATACCGCCTGCGACTGTGTAGCCATACGATTCTCCTGATTGAAATAGTTGAACTCGATTATTTCCACAATCTGCCACATATAAATGGAGATTCATATCAACAAAAATTCCCAGAGGATTATTGAGTTGGTTTGCAGCAAATCCAAGAGTGCCTGTTCCGGCCACCATAGCTGGTGTCATAATAATATCATATAAGCATCTTCTTATAACATGATGATAGTGAGACATTGAACAATATAAATTATCGCTTCTATCGACAAAGAGACCGTTGCATGATGAATAAACAAATAAAACAGACGAATATTGGTTTGTACTTCGGGTCCATTTCTCTATTCGACTATTTTTCTCCCCTTTATCAATATAAATATCTCCATTCGATGTCACGAAAAGAGAAGATGAATGATAAAATTTAGTAGTCATAGTTAACGTTGGATTTGTATCACCCTCATGTCAGACTAAAATTTCTTCTTTTTCTCTGTTAATAGTGTAAATTGAGTTGTTCTGATTGATGAAGATCGTGAAAGAATCTGAACCAGATGCCATTTGATTGGAAAATGTGATTCCCTTCCGATTCCAAACTGGTAGTGGACAAAATTTGAGTTGATTAAATGAAAGAATTTCAAATGAGAAAAAGATATTGAAATAAATATTCTGAATAAATCAAAAACTGACAGATGATCTATCTTCCAAATAAAACTTCTCGCTGTGAAGAAAAGCATCAAATATCATATCAAATCGGACGAAAATATGCTTCTTTATTTCGCTCTGAGAAAACGAATCCGGAAATAAAATGTTTTTGTAGACATGAGTGTAATTCATCTAAATAGTCTTTGCTCTTTCGAAATCAAATGCAATCAATGAAATCGATGATAATCTTAGTAAGACTGTCTGAGATAAATATATGAATGCTTGATAATTCAAGTAAATCTCGTGTGTTTTCTATTGGCTTGTTAAGAAACTTTTGTCATTTTTTTTGCTAAATTTATTTTTATTTTTTCAATACAAAGAATACAACTAGCTTTTAACGATATATGCTCCATCACTATCTATGACTTGTCGCCAACGCTCTGGTAGAGAAAGGATCCCACTTTCGTAAAAGTTCTGCGACTTTTGGTCAAAGAAGTCGAGAAGTCCCGTTTCTAGATCGTATTCGTCGTCGAACTTTTTCTCCTTCAGATAGTTAGAAAGAGAACGGAACAAGTGGTAGTCTGTAGGAGCCAAGTCTGGAGAATAAGGTGGATGTGGAACCGTAATCCATCCAAGCTCCAGTAATTTTTCACGAGTTAATTTTGCAACATGAGGTCTGGCATTGTCATGCAAAAAATAAATTTTATCCTGTTTTCCCTGAAGTTTGGCTGCAACTCGGTCTAATTGCTGGCAATAGAAGTCAGCAGTGATAGTGCGATTAGGTGGAAGAAGTTCCCAGTGAATAATTCCTCTTACTCCCCACCAAACACTCAGCATAATCTTCTTTTGGTTAGAGTCATGTTTGGGTGTTGCTACACCTTTTTGTCCAGCTGCCAGCCACTGCCGCTTACGTGTATGGTTAACATATAACACCCAATTTTCATCGCCACTAATAAGATTATTAAGCCATCGGTAGTTGCCGTGAGATGTCATTAATTCCATACAAGCATCAACTCTGTGTTGAAGCTGATGCGGTGACAAATCATGTGGTATCCAAACTTCATATTTGCACGTTTTGCCTAATTCGTGCAGATGTGTTGCCACTGTAACATGAGAACACCCAAGGTGCTCTGCTAAGCAACGTGTAGTTAATCTAGGATCATCTTCGATAAGTTCCTTTAAGCGATCGATATCCACCTCGAGTGGTCTTCCAGTATGAGGTAAATCATCGAGTTCAAAGTTACCGTTGTTGAACTGATTGAACCAACGTTGCGTTGTACGAATGGAGAGTGCATTCGTTCCCATCGTATGGCATATGTTACTTGTTGCTTCTCCTGTTTTGTGACCCAGAAGAAATTCGTGAAGCAAAAGAAGTCGAAGCTCTCTACGAGATATATGCAATTCTAGTTCGCTATCAGCGTGTTTATCCATAGTTTTATTGTGGTTCGAGAGATATTTACACCGCCTTTATATACCCTTAATATGGAAATTTCCAGAACTTTCTGAACTGTTCTGGGAAAATACGAAAAAAACGACAAAAATTTCTTAACAAGCCAATAAAAATACTGATACTTAACAACATCCACAATTATATTGTCACAGGTGTTATCGAAATTCCTGTAAGTTGAATATATGAAGCATGATGAATCTGTGTATATTGTAAATTATACGATTTTGCAGTATATGTTTTGGTTTGCTAGTGCTAACGTACTCTTAATGTATGTCCATAATGAAAGATGTAGAATGTGATACATATCATTGAGTTTGGAAAGGAAGTCAAAGATAGATGTGTCAAATTTAATCGTCTTTCTTAGTAGTCCAAACTGAACACATGGCAACCGTATACGACGGTATATATTGATATAGGATCGTATTCGGTGGTCGTATACTTTCATATATAGAGCAGAGGAGTTTACCGTTCAATCTCTCCGTATTTTTGTACAACTTCCGTATATGAAATTCTTTTCTGATCGTTTAGTGCCGTATATATTCATCATATATGGGATTCGTGTATCGTCTCCGTATATCTTCATATATGATCCTTTGTGATTATTTATGTTCGACCTGGATATTAATAACGTCATATACAACATTGTGAAAGATATATACAAGTCTTACTGATGTAACCTTAATTCATTTTGATACATATGAGTTACTTTACCTTGTAGCTTAGTTCGTTGGAATTCCCACCATTGACAGCTAACATTGTGTGTGTTAAAAAGCTTTACAGAATTATTTGAATCTATTGAAAGAAAAAGGCTATTGTTGAGATTTAGGAACATTTGATAAAAACAATCCTGTAAGGTAATTTGATTAAATCTCACAAAAAAATATTATTGTCGAATTTCTATTACACCAACTTAGTTTTTCTATGATCTATCGATTAAAAGGCATAAGTAAAATAAGAAACATATATGCTATGATAATCTAATGAGTTGACAGACAAAATTTTTGAAGTTTTTCAAGTCAAATCAAGTGCATTTAAACGTTCTAATTTTGCTTGAGCATTGGCTAATAATGGTGGCTTGTAGTAAGGAAAATCAATGTTCATTGTAAATACATTTCTTAAATTGATTTTTTTATTAAGTAATTCTGCAGTGGTTGGTTGATCAGTCCATTTACTCAATGGATGATATTTAATAGATTCGGATGTATCATTCGATGATATTAGTTTTTCTTCAGCAATAAGTAATGAACCACGTCGTAGTAATGGTGGCTCAATTTTGACTGGTTTGATAGTATCAGATGACTAGAAATTCATAGATAAATGAGGAACTCATTTTGTATTTGAAGAATTTACATACTATTTCAATATTTTTATTTTTCTTACGATTGGCACTTGGTCTTCGACGATTTTTCGGTGGTTGATTATTTTTTTTGTTTCCTTTTTGTTCATAAGCCGTTCGAATAGTGTTGAACACTTGAGGTGAAGCAAAATCAGCAGCCAAATCAAGCAAATTACGTTCTAAATATCATATAGTACAAAATTCATATTAAGATTATTTTTTGCTGTCAAAATCATTATCTGTTAGATTCATCTACGTACGTAGAAGATTTTCATGTCGAACATTAGCACGTTTTTGAATGAGATAGTCTACTACATCAAGTGCTGAACTTTCAATGGCACGAGTAAGTGGTGTGGCTAATGTTAATGATTCATGATTGATTTTAGCACCAGCATCAATAAGAGCTTGAACAACACCTAATTGACCCGAATTAGCAGCATGATGAAGTGCTGTCCATTTAAAATGATCTTCAAGATGTACATTTGCACTAGATATATTGCAATGTAAATTTATAGATTTATATTTTCTATCATGTATCTGTTTATTACCCATATTGAAGAAGAAATTTTGTAGTTTCTAAATCTCCATTTGCTGCCGCAATCATTAAAGGTGTTTTATAAAATTTATCTCGAATGTCTACAGGTACACCTGAAATTACAATAAACATTGTGTTTTTAAAGAAATAAGTAAAGATAGTAAAAGAGCAGATGAAAAAGATGTAAGAATTCCATTTATATACAATTATAAACTTGCCACCATTATTGAATCACATTCACAATCCTTACGATAATTTGGATATAAATTTCGTTTTCCTCTTTCCTTTGATTCATCATATAGGATGTTAGTAGTATTCTATTGTTCTATGTCTCATCATTTCATTTTATTCTTTTCATTTATTTTCTTCTTTCACGTTTCGTTTACATCTAAGCTAACTATCATATATATATATTTGTTTTTCTTCCTTTCTTTTCATTATTTATGTATTATTTTAGTTTACTTCTCTTTATATGTGATCGTTAATTGTCAACCTTAAAATAGGGACAACAAAAATAAATGTCAAAAAAAAAAAAAAAAAAAAAAAGAAATAAGTAAAGATATTTTATAATACCTGATTTGAATGCATCAAGAAGTGTATGTAAATCACCTCGATATGCTAAGAAATATATTAGAAGATATGAGGTTAATGTGAAAGATGAAGTATATCTACCAGCATTATTAATATGTATATATTGAGGATCAACTTTGTCCATATAATATGGTGAATCATCATTAATAATATGTTTTGGAATTTCATCACGACTAAATCGATTTTGATCAGTAATAAATTGATGTTTCTTTACATAAATTAGAGGTGGATTGCCATTCAATGCTCGAGGACCTTCATCATGTATAGCTATTGGAATTGCTACTTGTTTTTTTGTTTTCTTTTGTTTTTTATTCTTCTTTTTATTTGTTTTTTGAACAAAGGCTTGCATAAGAAATGGTTTTTCAATAAATAATTTTCCAGATAAAAATGTTTTATAATCAATTTCATTCGGATTTGTTTCATGTCGCATAATTAAATCATTAAGATCATCAGATGTAATTTGATTAAAACCTTCCTCAGCAATAATTTGCTTCAAATTATCTGATGTTATTCGTTGTGTACTAGTATTTTCTACTTGATGAAATCTACGTAATAATCGATCATATCGTTCTTGTAACCAATCATAGAAATGAATTTTATAATCACGATCTGGATTTGATGCAGATGAAATTATTTTTTGATGAAATTGTTTCTTTTCAACTAAACGAATATTTTTTTTAGCATCTTTATTTTTCCACATAGTTGCAATTTTAATTGGTAATTGATTTTCAGCATTTTTAGTTTTAGTTGTACCACCACGTTGAACCATAAATTTAATTGCTTTACCTTGATTTAACATAGCAGCTAAATGAACTGGTGTATTTAATGATTGATCAGCAAGATCAAAACGAGCATTATATGCCGAAAGAATTGGTAAAAGCTAAATATACTGACAGTTTTTTTTTCTATATATAATATGATAATTAAACATTATTAATTATTTTCTACGATGTATTCAATTGAGATTTTATTTAATTACCTCAAATACTTTGGATTTCACAGCAGCATGAACAGGTGTTTCCTGTTGAATATCTCGAGCATTTACATTGGCTTTTCGTTGCAAAATTTCACGTACTATTCTTACTGAACCAGAAGCACAAGCCGCATGCAAAGCTGTTTTACCTGTTTCCTAAAATATTCAAAATAGAATCAAATAATAAATGCTACTTGTCTTTTACTCTATCAATGGCATTAACATTAGCACCTTGTTGAAGTAACTTTAAACAAATTTTTTCCATAATTATTCCTTTTTCACAAGCAGCTAGTAATAATGGTTTTCCAGTTGCTGTTACTCCATTGACATCAGGTATTCGTCTGGACATAATAATAGAAAAACATTCTTGTTGTCGAAGTGTACCATCAGAAAGACAGGCAAAGAGAACATCTATGTCATAAAACAAACGGTAATCAGTTTTATGAATAATTATTATTATTTAATACCGGTTCCATTGAGATCTCGAATATCAATTTTAGCGTTTGCATTCAATAATGTTTGTAGAGCTTCAACAAATCCATTTTCAGCAGCATGCATTAAAGGTGTCCGACCCTGAAAAAAGTTTAACATTAAACTTTTTAAAAATCCTTTTCCATTATTAACACGGATTTATTAGTCTCTGTTGACAAACTTTCTTCCAGTTTATTCTCTTTTCAAATGAATCAAAAATAAATTATAACTGATATATAGATATGCACGCGAAGCAGAGGAAAATAAGGAAGAGAATATAAGTATAAGGGATGAATAGATGAAGAAAAAGAAAAGTAATGAGTTGAAGATAGCATCACTACGTAATAATATCATTCACACCTTAAAATCAGTCACATCTGGATGTGCACCAAGATCAAGAAGAAACTGCATCATAATTTCATCATTTTTCTTCACAGCCACTAGTAGTGATGTTTCACCTATAATAAATAATATAATTATCTTAAACATTACTTAAATTCATATTTTATTACCATCTGTCGGATCATTATAATTAATAATTCCATTGACGCCTTTCTCACAAATACGTTGTATTTGATCATAATCAGATGTTCGTACAGCATATAAAAGTTTTTTAATTTGTGCTAATTCTACTGGAGTATGTGCAATAACCATAATGAGATTAAATAAAATGAAAGCGCCAATTAATATTCTTTTATTACCAAAATGTACATAAAATATATTCATATTTTTTGTGATATGTATAGTCTATATAATAGAAATTTGACAAGAGAAACTATAGTAAAATTAAACAAAATGTTTCCATCATTAAATAATAAAGATATAAATATTTAAAGAAATTTTAAGCTCAAATAATATCATTTATTCTTATCGTTCACTAATATTAATCATGAATGGTATTTTAAAATTATAGAAATCAAAATTTCTCAAGTAAGACAATTAGATGCCATAGACTTTTTTTGTGAAATATCTTTTGTTATTTGTAAATCAGTTTGTTTCTTTCTGAATGAAATGCAATCGATTCTATAATATCAAATGATTTCGATAATTCAATTAGCATGAAATAAAGAATTCGGTTAAGTCTATGAAACAGTTCTTATAGCATTATAATTTTTCTCGCTTTTCATATCTTCAGTTCTATACTAATCAATAATTTTATTTTAGAATAATCTCTTCAAAATTCTTTACCTTTGAATTATTGCCAAGAGTATCATGTAGATGAAATTTTGTACTGAATTCTGATAGAACTTTTTTTTAATAAATAATCATTTCATTAATAAGTCTTACTACTGCTATATTTCAAATGAGGTCAATAAAGCAATCTTCTTGTTCGTCAGAATTAACACATACGTATATGTTAAATTTGATATATAATTACACATTCAATTATTAACTAGCATTCATTTCAAGTAATATTTTTCAGTATATTTTATCATGTTATATTGAGTCATGAATACACGTCTGTAGGAAAATTTTATTAAATTATTTAAAACTTTCAATTCCCTTTTTTTTCTAAATATATTTTTTAAACTATTAAGAGAATATTGGAATATTCCTTTTAATATTCATCATATAGTGTCACTATATACATATTTGTTGTCAAGAATATGTGACGAAATCGATCTTATCTTTCTCACACAGTATACTGTTAAATGACTAATGCAGTGTCGCTATTAATCAATCGATGAAATATATA